>OZ017741.1:57462746-57642746 GCA_963969285.1 Odontomyia ornata | reverse complement strand
GTTTTCTTTAATGCCCGCACCACCGTCAATCAAATACTCCAAATTGTTGCTGTCGATTCTTCCTCTTTTAAGTTTCTTCATTTCTCCTGTGCAATTGACTTGCATCGTAGATTGGTCATCTTGTTTGTTTGTACAATTTCTGGCAATGTGACCAGTCGAATTATGTTTAAAACACTTTTGTATCTCTTTACACTCCCGTCGCTTATGCTCTGCCGAACCGCAATTGTAACAATGTTCTTTTCGCATTCCACCGTTTTTTTATACTTCGTGCGCCTTTGTTTTGTTTTGTGTATGGGTTCGAATATTTTTATTTGCTCCCTTAACTCAGCATAACTTTTTGCACCGTACAATGTAATTTTCGCTTCTGGTTTTCCTTTTATGCCGTCTAAAATGCATTGGATAAATGACTTCTTCTCCACTGATCCCGCTGTCCCCATATTACCCATGTGTACTCGTATAATATATTCGTGTACACTTTCATCCTCTTCTTTTTTTCTCTCGTGCAGCTGGTTGTGGACTGCAATACTCGAAAAAGTGTTTGGAAATTCCTTTGTCATTTCGGTTTTAAAGCTGTAATAATTGGTGACTGTTAATGATTGTTCAAACAATTTTGCTGTTTTTGTCATCTTACTATGCGCATAAATCAACTTTTTGGTGTCCTCCCATCTGTAAATCTAACCCATCGGTTCAAAGTTTTCAAACCATTTCAAAATTGATTTGCCTGTCTCTCCTGTAAAGCATGGGGTCAGCGCTTCTGCATTTGCATTTACATTCACATTAGCTTCTTGCGAGCATTTTACAGTGACCAGTGCTATTGAATCTTGCCATTATCTTTGTTTCGTCTCTTTCGCTCTTGTTTGCAGTAGTCTCCTCTTCTTTGATTTTTTCCCTCTCCTCGCCTGACTTGTTTTTCGCTTCCACTTTTTCTGATTGCAACTTTTAACTCTTTGTTTTCGTTAGAATGCCAGTACATCCCGCCGAGTCGTATTCTTCGTCACTAAAGCAAAACGTAAAAATCAGATTCTCAAGTTCGGTAAGGTGACGATGCAGACCCTTAGTTGCTCTAAGAGCACGAAAATCATTTCTCACAGAACGCTGAGTTTCGAAATACAGTTGAACAATTTAGATACGTTTTCACGATGCAAGTGTAATGAGTTTATCCTTATTCTTTGGAGTGTTTGTGTAATAAATTGGTTTAAAAGCTTAAATAAAATATCAAATGGCCAAAAAAAATCAACGAATGCCGATGAAAGAAATATAATAGTGAAACTATGGAAAGGAGGAAAAAAATTCCGCGAAATTGGTCAAACGGTCGGTAGGACACACTCTTCGATTCGAAGAGTAATTGAAATATATGAGTCCATAGGATTTACCGCCTCATAGCCTCATTCAGGACAACCTTTTAAATTGACTGATCGTGGAAAACGTTATACACATATTGGAGTAGAGAAACATCTTGGACTTAAGGCTAATGAACTTGCAAAAGACGCCAAAGAAAGATTTAATAAATAAATTTGTAGCGATATAGTGTGTAAAATTTTGAAGAAAAATGGCTGTCGTAGATGAGTTGCACGGTAGAGGCCCTTAATATCATTAAACAACATTCAAAAACGAATTGCATTTGCTCTCAAACATATCAATAAACCACAAGAATTGTGGAAATAATTTATTTTTTTGGACGAAAGCAAATTTTGTATATTTTAAATAAAAGTGCATAATTTGATATGGAGAAAAGCAAGTATTGCATTCAATTAAAAAGATTTCGCGCCGACAGTGAAATATTCCGAGTAGAAATTCAATGTAGGCAGTCATTAGGCCCTAATTAGGCATGCCAAAACGGGTACAAGGGCCTAAAGCGGATTCCATATTAGGCCCTAATGTCGAACGTAACGCATTACCCCATCACTGCCTACATTAGGTAGTGATGGGGCTTGCTAAAACAGTTCCTAGCTCAGGCTGTGATGGGGCTTGCCTAAGCAGTTCCTAATTTAGGCAGTGATGGGGCTTGCCTAAATCGTTCTTAACTTAGGCCGTGGTGGGGTCGAATTTGAGGAGGACATTTTTAATTGATTTTCCATCCACAACGAATGTTGCCGACATTCATTTTAGAATAGCCGCATCTAAACGAGGATTGTTGGAACCAATGGGGAGTTCTTTTGTAAGATTCTTTCGTTGGGTCGAAAAGCATGTAGTCCGGAGGAGGCAATTAAAAAATACGTAATTTATAGATACGATTCCGATTTTGCAAAAATGGCATCGACATAACAATTCAATTTCTGTCATGAATTGCTATCAGCAGTTCGTCACTGTGTCGATGGAAGAACACCAATGCAATCGAAACTATGACCGAATGAAATGCATTTTGATAGTTCCAAAACGGAACCGCCCCCGAACAAACAAAACGAAGCCGTGTGTTTCAACTGTTTTAAGCCAGGGAATATTTCTATTCGCTGTCTGCAACTACAACGTCGTGAAAGATGCTCAACGTGCCACCGTACAAATCACAAAACCAGCGATTGTCCCGAGGGAAAATCTAACCCGCAAAATCTAAAAACCTACGAAATCCAGTCAAGCACTCATGAAAATAGTCACCATCCGAGATCGTAAAATTCCCGCCTTTGTGGATTCAGGTAGCTTCAAGATATTAATCAGGGCATCATTAGCTAAGAAAGTTGGAGATATTCTCCCTTGCAATGTTAGAATTAATGGATTCGCTGAGGGTGCATATCATTGTACCAATAAATGCGCGACCAGTGTAGATATTGATGGACAGCTATACAACCTCGAGTTGCTGGTTGTTGACGATAAACACCTGGAGCACAATGTTTTGCTGAGACGTGATATTTTGTGTCATCCTGCTATCTGTCCGGTCCGTGGTGAACAATGTTGGCTGGAAGGCGAGAAGATTTTAAATATGGGTTCTTCCCTGACCGACGATGAACACCATCAGTTAGAGCGACTATTGACTCAATTTTGAACGAGATTCGCAACAAATATTTTCGAACTTGAAAAATGCTCAACGACTAAAATGAAAATTTTGCTAAAGTCAAATCAGCCAATTGTGTCGAATCCCTACCACATTCCGTATTTCAAATGACAGATCGTGGATAATATTATCGCCGAACTTTTGGGTGCGAATATAATACGGCCGTCAAATCCTGCCTATGCGTCACCGATTATACTTTTCGAGCAAAAAATCGGAGAAATCCGTTTATGTATAGACTATAGACGTTTAAATGACATCACTATCAAACAACAATTTCCAATGCCGAACCTCGAAGACCAATCTGTTCAGGTGACCGGTCATAAGTTTTTTTACGACCTTAGACTTGCGAAAAGGATACCATCAGATCGAGTTGGGTGAGGAGTCGAAATCATATACCGCATTTGTCATGCATAATGGGCATTATGAGTACAATAGGATGCCCTTTGGACTCATTAATGTGCCGGGTGTTTTTCAGAATTTGATAAATATAAATGTTTCTCAGATGAAATCTGGAGAAGCGTAAGCATATCTGAATAACATAATTTTACCCAGGATGAACGTAGAAAGCTGCCGCAGTCACTTAAAAAATTCTTGGAATTACTGGAGATTCACGGGCTGACGATGAGGCTTGACAAATGTAAATTTCTTGCTAAGGAGATCGCTTATCTTGGCCACGTGGTAAATGAAGACGGCATTCGACCAGGAAAAGAAAAGGAAGCTGCTATTAACAGTTTTCAACCACCGATAAACATCAACGATGTGAGGCAATTTCTTGGCCTTACTGGGTTTTTCTGCAAGGTCGTGCAAGACTACTCCTTAATTGCGAAACAGTTGAGCTGCGTAAATCGGAACCTGACAACCAAAAGTTTGTACGCAGCCCCGAACTGTCCAAGTTGCTCGAATAAAATAAAAATATTTTATGCAACGAGCCGTTACCAAGCCTCTTTGATTTCAACGCCCAGCACACATACAAATGCCAGCGCTGTTGGATTCGCTGGGGTATTATTACAATCTGTAGACAGTAAAAACTGGTAACCTGTTTGCTACTACACCTGCCACTGTTCGGACTTAGAAGAGTTCTTACCATAGCTATGAACTAGAAGTGCTCGCCGTAGTCGAAACTTTAAATCGTTTCCGGCTTTATGTTTTGGGAAAACATATATGGGTTGTGACTGATTGCTCCGCTATCGCCCAGATTAAGGCAAAAACGGAGTTAAAATCTCGAATCGTCAGATGTACTCGTATACACCGATTAATGGAGTACTATTTTGAGATTATAAACCAACCGAGAATACAAATCACTCATTTCGACGCTCTTAGTCGCCTGATTTATCTGCTGGCGAATCGGAAGTTGCTGTACTAGTTTTTGCTGTCACTGCGGGAACCGAAGATTGGATTTATGCCATGCAGCTTAGGTATAACCAGATACAACATATTATCGCTGTACACGTGATTAAAAATATCTAAGAGGACGTGTGTCTAAAACAGTTAAGATCCGAGTTTGAATTTAGTAATAGTCGGTTATATCAGAAAACCGTTCGGAGACTTCAATTAGTTGTGCCTAAATCGGTGAGATTTCACATCGTACAAAGCAGTAACGATAACTTTGGACACAAAAAAATTGAACATATAGAACAATACTATTGGCTCCCAAAAATCCGAAAATTCGTTAAAGATTACATCGCGTCGTGTGTGAACTGTTGTTATATTAAAACGCGGTCGGGAAAACCAGAGGGACGTATGTATATTGAAGGCATTTCACCTATTCCATTTTGGCAGTTACACATATACCATTTAGATCCTTTCAAACGTAGCAAAAAGGGGAATGTATATAATTGCAATCTCTGATGCCTTTACTAAATATTTGGTAGAAAAAGCTATGAGGAATACTTCAACACAGTCGGTTCACAACGCGTTAACCGAGTTAACATGTCATTTTGGTCTCCCATACAAAATCATTACCTATCGAAAAACAGCGTACACTTCACGAAAGTTCAATTCGTTTTGTGAGTTGCATAACATAAAACACAGTAAAGTTGCAGTCCGAACTCCACAATCTAAAGGACAGGTAGAGCGGCCCGATAAAACAATTTAGTTCTATCTATCAACGACCGCCAAAACCCGAAATAGCTGGGACGAACTGTTAACATCGCTCAGTGGGCTATAAACTCCCAAAAGAGCTCAACAACTGTATTTAATCCAAACGAAATCATTTTCGATTTTAAATTGAAAGACCTAAGGGGAAATCCGTTCTACAAGATGTTATTGATCTCTCTGACGATGACGTGGTCAATATTAAAACTAAACGTAAACGAGCTCTGGCAAATCCGACGAAAGAACGAGAACGATGGAAAGTTCGTTTTGATAACAAGCATGCACCACCGAAACAGTACGCGGTTGATGACTTAGTACTCACCGAAAACAATGCCGCAGCCACTGGGAAAAGCTGTAAGTTAGAACCAAAGTTTAAAGAATCTTATAAAGTTGCTCGGGTACTTGGGAAGGATCGTTATCTAATCAAAGACATTAAATGACTCCAAATTTCGACCAAGCCGTTTCGCTCAGTGTATACTTCCGAAAAGCTTCGACCCTAGTGTTCTAATCCTCCCGAACTTGAAGAAGACTCTGTAGATGACGAAATCGAGGACAATTCCGATGGAGGATTGGCCGAGCTGGCAGGTCCTGCTTGGCAAATGCCGTAGATACACACACTTGTTCATCTGCCCAAGGAGCTCTCTTTGTTTTTATATTGAAGTTAATCGGCGACTATCCGCCGATCGGAACGTTCGTTGTTGTGACCGCCGCCGTTTGCGATAGATATAATTAATTACCGCTTGTGAATTTTACCATTAAAAATAAAGACGACTGATATCTGTAAGTGCTACAGCACGAAAGTATGTTTTTATTACAGCAAATATAGTCCACAGACGTCACCCTATACTACCCTTAGTTTTTCTTTTCGGTATTCTGACACATATTTGGAGCTGAAAAGAAGGTAGCCGAATTGCTGAGGGGAAAATGAAATTTTCAGCACTTCGGACGCTCACACACAATCATATACGAGATTATAGCCTCTCTATAGTCTTATACATCTATGGGCGGTACGGTCGATAGCAAAGTCTTGGGTGCAGATGTTTTAATTCTCAATACGGATACGCACCCACTTCTGCTAATATATCACACGACCGCCGTGCCCACGGATGGTTTGATTACAAACCGCAGTTTTTCGCATATATTGTCTTCACAGTACAAATGGAGGAACGATGGGACGCGGAACGCGGTGTTCTGTGGCTCCCGTTACACTAGATAGTGTAACGGGAGCCACAGAACACTCTACTGTATCTTTTTTAATTAAATTTTATTCCTCTATAGTATATTCTTTGTAGACAATGAATTGCAATATTTGATCAAGAAAATTTTGCTGTCTCATTCATAAATAATGTTCGGTTTTCAACTTTTTCAGAAATATGAAAATTGTTTCAATAATTTAAATTTGAATCAACTCAAAAAATCCTTTGAAGTAAATTCGATTCTAAAACGAGAAATGTTAATGTCAAACTTCGTCAAAAATCCAATTAATTACGAAACAAACTTGAAATCACTACCGAAACTTCAGTACATATAACCAAAAATGTCAAATTACTTAGCAATCATAGCCAAATAAGGGTCCGGATTGCATGCAAATTTCCGTTGGTACAATCTCCCTGCATTAATTTAAGGTAATCCTATGTTACCTCAAGCATTTAATTATATAATAAAACTCTCTTCATCCGTTCCCAACTAACACGAATTTTAGTTATTTAATTCGAAGAACTTTTCCACAGTCATTTTGGATAAAGCGAAAGGTTAAATGCTCCTTTGACCAAAACTCAAAACGACCCCCGGCCATAACTTTTCTAACGACTACCTTGAATGAAATAAAATGGTAATTTTCTAACCCGACATCATCATCATCACAATTTATAGTCGTTAGAAACAGCAAACCCACCACGAATATAAATGTCCTTCAAAGCACTACACAGCGTATCAGCTAAAGGAGCTGCAAAGTATTTCAAGGAACTTATTATATCTGCGTGGAAACTACTGGTTGGGTACGATTATTTCGAAATCACAAACATTTCATTCATATTTCTTTGAATGTTTGTAATTACCTCAAGGCACGTGTGTCAATGCCTTACATTTTCTCTTTCATTCGTACCAACAAATAGCGTTCCAATGAAAGAGTGAGCTTACTCAGGTATGTACCTACTTATGATGATGTTATACATTAGAATTGTGTCCAGATTGAATTAATAATTCCTTGTCATGATCGTTGTTGTCACAGACGTCGTACTGGTCGTTCTCGTAGTCCTCATGATCCATGCTCGCCTCACGGCAGGAACAAGCTTTTCCTCTTGCTGAGGTAAGGGTGGAATAATTTGCCGGGATTTAATGTAGTCCGTGGAACAGAAGGTAAGATAATCTAAAAGATTGCTTTGAAACTTAGATGAATCGTGGAGTAAATGAAAATGTTGTGAACCAGTTATGCGTCCTTTTTTTAAAAACCGCATGAAAATTGCGACGTTAAAAATTAAAACAGATTAAAAAAGGAAATTATCTCAGCAAATGATTTATTTTGGAGTTTCAAAATTAATTAACAGAATCGTTGAAAAATTGTTTCTAATTAGGACATTATTAAGTAGTTTATAAGCTCGAGACATAATGTGGTGTCATGATGTGGCAGAGCTTATTGAATCATAGTGCATACCGTTGCATGGTTACATGTCTTTTTCAGTTATATTGTAAGAAAATTCGAATGACCATATCTTTGTACAATATTAAATTCTTTTGAAACTTAAAGGACTTGCAATCCTCTGTATCCAACCCAAGATATAGAAAACATATCCAATTCAAAATATTGAAGTTTCAAAGTTCAAGAAAAATTTATTCAGACTCAACATAATAGTTACAATTCACTTACAAATAGGGTTTTCCATTAGGGACATAACAATTTAGTATCTTTATATCAACGCACTCTTAAACTTTTTTAATGAATTGTTAATGTCAAAACGTTTGTTAAAGTCAACGCTTTCATCATGGTAAAGTTTACAAACCAGCAACGTTTCGAAATTATTAAAAATTAATGCCGAGATTCTGGGTTGGTGGTCGCAACTTTAAGAGCGCTTACTCCAATTTTCGACCGTAATAATCGTCCCACCCAACAGAGTGTGCATGCTATAGTGGATAAGTTCGAGTCCAAATTTTCACTATTAGACGTTCCAGTGCCAAAAAAACGTCGTATTGCTCGAAGCGAAGGAAATATCGCCACCGTTAGTACATCGATTCAAAATTAGCTAGATCAGTCGATTGCACGTCGTTCTTAAGGATTGGGCATCGCTCAAACGACACTGGGGCGTATTTTGTGAAAAAATCTTGGCTTACACGGTTACAAGGTCAAATTGACTCAAGAAAAAGCCCTTTGATAGTTCGAAATGCCAATTAGCCTCAGGCAAAGCTTGAAGAAAATGAAGAATTTCATGTGGTTGGGTCAACAACATGCTTAATCGTATATAAATGACCTAATTTGAACCGTCAAACCAATGGAGATTAGCGAACATATTGTAACTAACATGGTAGTAATAAAATTACCTGACAGTAAAATAAGAAAAATATTTTGGATTATGGCAATAGGTTGTTTTTCAAATCCTTATATGTATAAATTGTGCACGGATGAAGGTCACTGCAATCATACCATGTTAGAAACAATACATTTAACCTTTATCGGTTCTGCCCAGTACTCACCCAATATTATGGATCTCACTTAGTTCATAACAATGAGCCATCTTAAGTGTAATAAGATTTGCCAACTATCGACTGGATCACACTGATCTCACCTAATTGAAAACATTTTTGCTCAAGTTTGCAGGGCTTCACCAATCATGCATCCTTATCCCGTAGATCTTGCCAAAATAAAAAGAATTCTATTGGCAATTCTCTCACTAAGTTCAAAATTCCTTTTCCATAAGCTTTAAAGGCTTTGCAAACCCTCCAGATATCTCTTACATCTCACCAAGTCCAAAGTAGTTTTTGATACTTAGCAAGGGCTTAGTCATCATCCACCAGTTGACTTCTATGTCCCCCACAACTGGTGTGCTAGTTGGCAAAAGTACTCTTTGACGCTAGCACTCTTTGAGGAGTGCAGCCTCCACATCTCCGAGGTAGCGGAGGTTTCCGTAAGTTTCCTCCGTGGATGACGACCTGGCAACAATCTCTGGACTAGGAATGGGATATTGAATTGGAAATAACTATTTGAGCTGGTGCAAATAATATTTTGGACCTAGCTGCATAGCACGGTACCACCGTGATGATACTATCATACCATCTCCTTCTCGATAAAACCTTGGCAGGCCTCGGAGTACGTGTGAAGTTTGCACCGTTGAGTTGCTGGCGTAAGTTCGGTTGAGATGGACTCCTGATTAGCACTGGTTTAGCTCTGAGCATCTATCCCCATAAGAGTTGGTGCCAGCCCTCCCTGCTCTGCAAAGATAACCATGTTACCAAAAATGACTACACATACGAATGAAGATAGCAGCTTCGAGGAGGAAGCCATCAGATATTGCATCTCTGAACTCGTCGAAGGCAACAACAACAACCAAGTCATTCAAGACTTTACTAGACACTAAAGATTCAAAGAAAGAAGACAAACGGACAAACAAACGAAAATGTTCAAAGGAGTATATCAGCTCGATACAATCGCGGCGTTCGAGAGCAAAACAAGTTGGGTAGACAGACCCACGCTCATGTCAGAAGGGTTTTGTACTCAACTTCTCAGAAATGCAGTCACCAGCAACGAATAAAGTCAAGAAATATGTCAAAGAGATGGGCACGTTTAAAAGAAAATCCATTGTTTTTCTATTTTCAACGGTCGCTATTTTCAACGGTTCGCCAAAAATATTAACTTTATTGACTTTATTTGAAAATTTCGAGAAGATCAAATCAAAACTGCAGTGACTGATTCAATGGAAAAACCATAAAATACCAAAATCATGTGTTATTGTTGTTGTAGTTGGAGAAATTTCAAATAGCTATAACTTTCGTGTATATGATTCGATTTTCATCAAAGTAACAAAGTTTAGGGACCTATTGTAGGACTACTTAAATATCGCATTTCGTTTAGTTCCAGGGTACCTTTACGGTTTTATTGGGAAAAATGTGAATTTTGAATATCATACTTCTAAGGTATTTGTTGATGTTGTTCTCATAAACACCCACCTCTATAATTTTTTTCATATTTTCCGGATCACAGGTGTTCAATCGCGAGGGGGGGGGGACACAAATTCTTCATGTTTTTCTCCCCTCCCCACTGCGTGCTCCCCGAACAAAAATTGGCAAATTAAGACCTGGTTTGAAAAGTTCTCATCAAGACCTTTCATTTGATACCCATGTTGGCTACCTTTGAGAAAATGTTTTTTTTCGGAGGCCACTCCGCTATATGGGGAGACCCCCCTTAAGTACCGTATAAAACTTTTTTGTAGTTGAACTTTAAAGAGAGCACCACTTTACACCTGCGTACAAAATTTGATGTTTCTAGCTTAGGTAGTTTGCGAGAAAAAGTGCTGACACACGGACAGCCGGATGACGGGACAGACCGGTCACGATTTTGACATTATCAATCACCAAATAGCACAACAAAAACAGTAAATTTCAAAAAGTAAATACATGAGAGAAAATTAATTATTATAGTTAAATTCAAGAATATCTCGTTGCAATCGAGTTTTATGTTCGTATAAAGTAGAAGATATAGGACCAATACCAAGAATGTTGTGATTCCGAGGCAAACGTACAAATGCCGAATTAAGAAAAGTTTCCGCACATGCAAATGGGATACTGAAGGCTACTGAAGATCGACTGACACGCTCAGAAGTAAAGACTAAGATGTTACTACACAAAGTAGGCGGCAACAGATTGTGATAAAAACTGTAGAGCAGTCATGCATCCAGGAAGGAACTGCGAGATCTTAAGGAGGACAAGTGTAGGAGTGATAGACGTTCATATGGTATAAAAAATTTGAAGAGAAGAGATCTTGTAAATCTACGCTGAACTGACTCAAGAGTGTCAATTACACGATACTTGAGGATAATACTCTAATTGATTGCGAATCAGTGAGAGGAATGGATATATGCAAGAGGAAATATTCTTGAAGCCTTTAAAATAAAACCAGCCATTCTAGATGTCTTCGAAACAATACAGGCGATGTTGTGATCAAAGCGAAACTTATCATCAAAAATAACGCCAAGACCCTTGTTAGTAGAAACAACCCCAAGAGGAATACCGCTGATTGAATAAGCAAATGAAATGGAGGATTTTTTTACGGGAAAAGGACATAAGGAAATACTTGTCAACATTCAAGGGAAGGGAATTGGTAATTCTCCAGGAAACATGCAACTCTAGATCTGCCTGGAGGCCCAAGCAGTCGTAGATGGAATGTAAAATCCTAAAAATTTTTAAATCATCAGCATAGACAAGCGACAAAGAGTCAAATTAAGAAGTAAGATCATTTATAAACGCTAAAAATAATAAGGGCCCTAGGATTGAACCTTGGGGAACACTTAAATAAGGATAGTATTAGGGAGACTTGCAAGACCTATACGTAACCACACACTCACGACCGCAGAGGTAGGAAAATATCCAGTGGAGAAGGGATGAGTTAACATTTAAGGCCTTAAGCTTTTTTATAAGAAGCCCGTGGTTGACAGACTCGAAAGCTTTTGAGAAGTCAGTGTAAATTATATCTACTTGTTCTTGTTATCTAAAACAGAGGACAAAATGTGGGAGAAGGAAAGAAGATTAGAAAGAATGGGTCAACCTTTGATAAAACTATGTTGTTCAAAGGCTAGATGAGAAAGTAGAAGGGAATATAACTTGTTATGAACTATTCGTTCGAGAATCTTGCTGAAAACAGAAAGAAGGGTTACTAGGCGATAGTTCGAGATGGAAGCTTTATTACCAGATTCATGAATTGGAAAAACAACCGATTTCTTCCAGAGAGAAGGAAAAGTACCACAGGCTAGACTGTTTTTAAACAAAATAGATAACGGGACACATAAAGACGAGAAGATAGCTCAATGTGTCCCGTTATCTATCTTGCCTTAGCAAAGATATTTGGGAAACCATCAAGAGCGTTTGTGGAACTCATATCTATCTGATTAAGAAGCAGCTCCACTTCAGTTGGGGTAATATAAGAAAAGGAAGTGGTTTGCGAAAGTTGTTGGTCACACTCGACATAGGAAGAAGAAGCCGACTTAGCATAAAAGACAGAAAAATATAGAACAACAGTTCGTAAATCTCCTCATTATTTGATGTTTCGATACCATCAACGTACATAGAGCCAGGCAAGGTATTGACATTTCTTAGCGACTTAATGTACGCCCAAAATGATTACGATCAATTGAACTTTCAATATAATTAAGATATTCTAATTGGGCTACAGATACAAGTCTTTTTACTTTCGCTCTTAGACTTCTGAGGTTTTGAAAATATAAACTGAGCCCACTGATACGGAATGTCTTGCAAGCCCTTTCTATGGCTTTTAAAACTGCAGCAATTTGCATATTGAACCACGACGTATCTTTGCTTCTTTTCAGATGAACTGTAGGAGTACAAACTGCTATTAAAGAGTTAAGGAAGTGTTAAAATTTGCCTACCGTGTCCTCAATATTCAGGTTACGTAAAAAAGAGAATCAATTGATTGAGCAAATCTCGTCATGCATAGCAAAATAATTAGCTTTGTTGAAATTGTATCGAATAGGATTTGGACTCTCAAATACCATATGATGAAGGGGAGGGTGATGGGGGTCGGGATCAACATAAGACTAGAGGTCATTGTCCAATTAGAGGAAGGATTCAGGAAGATTTGTGAAAATAAGTTCCAGGATTTTATTGTTTACATTTGGTGAGGAGTTAAGTTGTGTAAGGGAGCAAAGCGACAGCAAAGATGAGAGAGAAATCGAGAAGTTATCATTGGAGAGGATATCAGTACACAAGGGGTTCCAGAAGATATTAGGAAGGTTCAAATTGCCACAGATCAAAATGAAAGTTTGGAATTGAAATTGTTAACACATGAAGACTACTCAGTGAAAAATTTATCATAGATAAAAACGGCACTATTAAACGGAACATACACAGATACTATAAATATGGCAGATGATAGAGAGATACTTGCAACTGAAAGGGAAGGATTGAAATCAGTTCAGTAACTGGAAATAATAAATCTTCTCACTCCAAGAAGTACGCCACCCCCGTCCAATTTCCTAGAGAGTATGCGATCACGGTTCCGTCTGAAGACATTGTAAGAGAATCTCATTATCAAGAATATCTTCAGTGAGCCAAGTTTCAGTGAGACACACAATGTCATCAGAGACGATAAAAGAAGCCAGAGGAAGTTCGTTGGTCTAGGTCTTAAGATCCCGAGTACTGTTATAATACACAGTTATAGAATTTTTTGTTCTGGAGGATTAAGGATGACTTACGATCAAAAATTTCTTGGTCTACTAACGAACTCTTTAAAAAACGCAGCTTGTGGCCAGAAGTCCTTGCAAAGTAGACTTGTGATACCTGAACTGATCGTGATCCGAAATAACGAAATTGTCATATTTGTTTCTCGACGATTTTCGAATTAATTTGTGGAATTTGGAGGTGACCGATCAGAGTTTTAATATTGTTGACACTAAACCAGTCTATATGGAAGAATTGACGGAGGTGATAACAGCAGCGGAGTTTCATCCAACCGAATGTAATGCGTTCGTATATTCGAGTAGTAAGGGCACAATCCGGTTATGTGATATGCGGTCGGCGGTGCTGTACGATCGACTTGCGAAACAATTCGAGGGGCCGGAAAATCCGACGAATCGAAAATTTCTTCAGTGAAATAATTAGTTCGATTAGTGATGTTAAGTTAAGTAATTCGGAACGACATATGATTTCTAGAGAGCGTTAAATTATGGGAGCGTTAAATTGTGGGATTTGCATAAAGAAACAAAACCTATTGAAACTTATCCGGTGCATGAATACTTACGAGCTAAATTAGGTTCTCCGTACGAAAATGATTCTATCTTCGATAAATTCAAATGCTGCTGGAACGGAAACGACATTAGCAACAAAACAGCTAACGAAGATGGAACGATCTGATAACAAATACTATGAAAATATTACAATAAATATGTTACAGGGCGCTACCACAAGAACTACTCGATGCCGAAAATGGCTTGTTTTGTTTTGGTGCCGCGCGAATTGACGTTTCCATATGACAACCCATCGGGCAACCAACAACGGTGAAACCAAATGGAGCGAATGTGGAACGTAGGTGCGTACCCAATGAACACCAGTTGGGGGATCGCTGATGAAAGCTAGCACTGCAATTGAACGTTGAATCGTCCTGAAGAACAATTAACGGCTCGCCGGTTGAAACCGAGCTGATGAGAAACCTGGAGACAACGAACAAGTCTCTTTTTGGTGGACAAGGATCGACGGCAGAGGATCGAGTGCGACGAGTAACAAGAAAATTTATCCAGGAGTTCAACGAAGGAAGAAATTGCATCAGCAACAGGGACATACTTTACAACAGCAACAGCAAAATAATTAACATCAGAGACAAGGAAGATTGGCGGTAGAAGTTCATCAAGTAGTGCGCTGCAAGGAGAACTTCGCGACGCGGGTTACTTTGGGGTCCCCAAACTGGAGGAGTAGACGTAAATTAAGGATTTTGTCATTATATCGAGCTCTTGGTGGTTGACTAAAACTCATATCTTAATTTACGATTGGTGTTCTTCATTTGAAATCGTGGATTTTATTAAAAAATATTTATTCAAGAGTGGATTGTACACCTGGCTCAGGTGTGCCTCAGATTTCAGCTCGCGTTTCCAGTGCGAATTACATCGGATAAACTCATACCGACTGTAGAGTTCAAAGTGGTCGCCCTGGCTTTGACTTATTCTTCCTTGCTAGATAAAAATAATAGAATTTGCTTCCAGCTGTGTGAGGGGTGTTCGGCGGTCGCGTTTCTCGCTTGGCGGCTAATTTGGACCATGGAAAAAGCGAGTGGCGCCTCCTACGACCGTCTTCGACGGGCAAGCCGGGTCCGAAGCCCCAGGCCGGAAGAACTCTCTCGCGAAGGGTAAAAAGTGTTTTGCAGTTAAGTAATGCTGTTTTATTTTGAACGAATTTTTATTGTCAACTTCAGACATACAATTCAACTAAATTTTTTACCAAATTTCGCCAAAATTGGACCTCAAATTTTTTCAAAGCATAAATCAAGCATAGCTGGCAATATGATTTCGGTTGGCCGACTTAGCTGCATAAGAAACTTTGCCGAGATTAAGCCTGATATAGTATCTTTTTTGAAAATTTGATGTGAAATTGTGACGACATCCAGCATGATTTGCAATTTCCAGTTGTGCAAAAATCATCTCGTTTTTATATGTAGATGATGAAAGTCACCGTAAAGCAAGTCAAGAAACCTTATCCATTCTATGAATAAACGTTTGAATTACCTACCAATTTCATTCTATCCGTACGCAATCATGTGTGGGATTTCACTAGAAACCATGACTGCCATCACAAAAGCTGCCAGATGCTTCCCTCCATTTTCAATACAAAATTATTCAAATGAATTTGCCTATCAACTAATCGCTTAGGTCAAAAAGCATTTAAGGAATACAGTATATAGCAAAACGTTTCCTCTCTTATGCGCTTTCATAAGCATGACATTCAGAATTCATCTCTTTTATCCTCAAATCTCTCTTCTGTTAACTGTCTTGACTACCTTTTGAACCAAATCGAATAATTAATACTCTGAATAGACAATCCACAGTCAGTGTCCTACCTTATCTCAATTATAATCTTAAATGTCTTAATTATAACCATCCCCAACAAACTCTTGCAATTCCAACTTGTTTCCTTCCTACCTAAATCCTTGGATACTTCCCTCCTTTATCTGCATCAGTGAAATTCTATTACTTTGAAAATACCTCGCGAGATTACATCTCTTCTCTATTAAATAAATGAGTTAAACTCATCTCTGTAATTGACATCAGCAACAACTCCAGCTTGGCTAATCCCTGACAAATAATTTTACTTTATTTGACTGAGAGACCTCTGAAAAATGTAAGGAAAATTAAGTGGAGTCAAATCTCCCCAAAATTTCAATTCACGCGGGAGTCTTATGAAGTAAATAATCTCTAAACGATGATGACGAGCTAATGATGCTTTCATGATGGGCATAGCATTAAGAAAATGGGACACAATTTTATGAAGTCTTAATAAAATTAGATTCCACAGGAGTGGCAATTTAGCATGCGTGGGTTGAGTGGGTAATGTCAAGATCTTGACTGTTTCTCCATATTTTTTTTATGATGAAGACAAATCTTCTTAGTAAAAGCGTACTCCTTAAAGCATGTAAATTCTCTTCAGTTGAACTCAATCAACAACTTTCCCGTCCACGGCCAGAGTTCGTTTGATGTATATGGCGTTTGCACAGACTGAAATTAAGGATTCCAAAGGACAACGGTAAATATTCCTTGTGAAGTCGGGAAACATCTGGGTATCTTAATGAAATTCTTCTCACTACGGACCATTAGCATCATCATCGGCAGGAGCAACAGCAGCATAACGGTGGCTCTGGTGCTGTCGTTTCATTCGTCCTGTCGGCCTGGTCGTCGTTATTGTCGCAAACGTTATCCAATACCCTGACGGGTGTTTTCCTTAAATTACTTTTTCTCAAATATATTTGTGTTTTCGCTACTCGCTTGGAGCAATTTGCGGGACTGAGTTCTTTCGCTTTTGATATCCTATCATGAACGTGACAACATTTTATCATTTTCCGGAATTTGAATGTTCATTATGTGCTGCGCATTGGTTTTGAAATGTTAATTGGTGGAAAGTCTAGAAATTCAATCTGCCTTTGATAGTGCTATCAGTACTGCATAGTTGAATGCGCGGAAATTGAAAATTGTTTTTCATAGCGATTACAGTCAAACTATCGATCTTCTAAAACACATTCATAATATACCAAAAATATGCTTTTGGTACACAGATATGTTAAATAACTTTTGAGAAACATATAAGATGATGAATTTTAGATAGACATACTAAAAGAGGTAGACGGATACTTCTATTCCACACACATGTGAGGATGTTGCAGAAAACGAGGTTACATGAATTCATAAAATATGCAATATGCTCTGCATTTACCATGTAGTGAAGGTTCAGCATAGAAGCTTAGAAATTTTCTTGGAAATTATTTAGTTAACTACAAACATGCAGAAATTCAAAAGCGAATGGATCAAGCTAATGCCAAAGTTCAAAGTTTTGTAACATATTGTGCATTTCACATTGATGTTATATATTAAGTTATAATAATTAATGTCTACTGCCGCGTCGTTTCTAAATTTAAATCCAAATGAAGATTTTTAAAAGCTATTTTTTTTTTGTAGTAGGGAGGTGAATGCCCATTTACGCACAGAGTGTGGTACTCCCATGTTTACAAGAAAACGACTGGACTACCCACTAAAAACCTCTCCTGTCAACCTGAAAGCCTAGCCAGTGACCGTTTGGCCAGGTTTCGTTTCGTTACGCCGTGAGGCGCCCTAAATCTGGGGGGGGGGGATCCCTCTTCTAGCGGGAGGGGAGAGGGAAAGAGGAAGTGCCAGAAAAGCGACCCCCAGCCCCGAAACCCCTGGCTGCTGTGAGTCCCTTTTATACTTTATGACTATCGGAAAATAATGTGCCACCTGGTTCCATTTGTCAACCGATTCGAGCATCACCGCGACTATTTATCTGCGGTGAGCTCTCCCGTCTCCCTGTAGAGGTCCCTTCGGAGCCTGTCGCATTTTCTGTACTCAAAAAATATGTGGCAGGTATTATCCTCCTCTCCTGGGCAAAACCAACAATCGGCGACCACGACTTACGTATCTTGTGTAGGTAAGACTAAAATCGCCCATTCCCGCTCAAAAGCTGGGTCGGATAGAAGTCAGTCTCACCATGCCTTCGATTCAGCCACGGTCTCACATCCGGGATGAGGCGCGCAGTCCACCTTACTTCGTGCAATTCACCCAAGACAGCTGCCAATCGTTGAGTGAGTGCTGTCTCTCCTCGTGGACAACCATCTCCCTCGCATCCTCGTTTTGACGCAGATAAATAGAGCGGCGCTCTCTAGCAAGGAAGCCGACAGGTACCACGCCTGCAATAACTTTAACCGCCGAATCGAAGACAGTCGGATACGAAGATGCAATCCTCAGCGCTCCTCTTCTCTGTACCTGTGTCAAACGTTTTCGGTGAACCTCCTTACTTGCTTGGTGCGACTTTATGTCTCTGCCTTTTGGACCGCGCTTACCACCTTTGCAATCGCATCAATAGGTGAACATCCTGCTTGAAGGCCGTACTACCGAGAAGATAGGTCCCCAGCAGCACGAATCGCGTCAGTGGGTCTTCTCTTGATGAGTTTCTCTAGAACTTTCCCAACCGTGTCTAGCATGCATAACGGGTGGTATGCAGACGGCGATCAGCACGAGCCTTGCCACTTTCCATCGTACCGGGAAAACCCCGCTCCGTAGGCAAGCGCTGAATGTGCTGAGCAGCAAGTCAGGACAATGGTGATAGACAAGCCGCAACACCTCAGCTGGAGCAACATCTGGACCTGGAGCCTTCCTTGCTTTCAGTGAAAGGAGTGCCTCTTCCAGTTCCGACTGTGTGAAGAGTGGACACTCGACTGCTGTTTCACCATGGACAACACGGACGGGATGGGCGAACTATCTCATCCATCTTTTCCGCAGTATTATGTAAGGCTTCCGTGGAGCGCCAAGCTTCCGCATAACTAGCTTGTAGCCAAGGCCCCACGGATCCCTGTTAACATTGTTGAATAGGTCTTCCCAGCAGCGAGCCTTGCTATTGTTAATCAATTAGCAAAGGCATTTCCTGGCCGACTTATATGCTGCCACTTGGTTGCATGCCTCGTCATGGTTCCGCCCCCCCCCGAGCCGCACATCGAAGCTTGTGACAGTCCCTTCGCTTTTCAACGATTTTATTCGACCACCAGTCGTCATGATTCCCCCCCGTCGAACCTCACGTCGAAGCTTGTGACAGTCCCTTCGCTTTTCAGCGATTTCAGTTGACCACCAGTACACTGGGGGCTTGCCGGCCCAGGGTTTTCGACGGGGCAAAGAACCATTGGCAGCAGTCGTGATGATGCTCATAGTTGAGTTCACCACGTCTTGAGCTGCCAGTTCTTCTGTCTCCTCCGAAACTGCCTGCGACGAACATCTCGACGTCCATCCTTCCAATGTTCCATCCCATAGTAGAAAGCCGAAAGCACGGATATCGAGAGATAACATCACTGATCTCAAGAAGAATGCACTGGCTGAGTAGTCCTCTAATACTCTCCAGTTGTGTATCCTCAGTACTAAGGACTCTGAGGCAAATGTCACGTCCGGTATGGTTCCTCCATAGCCAATACGACGGAAAATTGGCGTATTTCCGGTGTTTAGTACGACAAGTGCCGTCCTGGCCACCATTCCCGGGACTCGTTTTGCCCGCGAATCTGTTGGAAGCCTGCCCCATTCGATTACTTTAGCGTTGAAGTCTCCCCAAACGAGCACGTTGCCCTCTGCATTCGAGACAGCAGCTTCCAGAGCATTCAGTTTGGCTTGGAAAGATTATATCGATTCGTTTGGCATTAGGTACACACTAAAGAAGGCGGTCTCGAACATCGAACCCACACGAAACCATCCCCACGTCCACAACTCTCTACTTAGTAATCCTGTTCTGAACCCAGATGGCGGCAGTACCATAATGCAGAACTTTTATCATGGTGTTAGTCACTCAGCAGCAAGTAGTCGGCTTTCATGTCCCTCGCAAACTACTCAAGCAGATTTTGGATAGTTGAACTGCAGTGTAGGTTTAGCTACAGGGTGCGGGTCATCGAAGTTTTGATTTGCCTTGGCTAGGGCTTCCTGGAAACCCCGACATTTTCCTGATGCCAAGACGTGTCCAAAATCGGGTCTTGGTTTAGCAAAAGAATACAGTGTAAACTCTTTTCTTTTATGTCCTATTTCACCGCATTTGTAACATAGAGAACTCCTATCGGGTCCTTTGTATACTTGATTGGTGGGACCATAACCAAAGCATTTGAAACATTGAAGAGGTTTTGCTCTTTGCCGTATCCTACAGACAAGCCACTCTATTCTTACTTTGCCCTTGTTCAGAAATCGATCGGCGTCCTTTCTGGTCAAGTCAGTTATGGCCATGCGTTGTCTCCTATGGTTTTCTGGTGTCAGCTTTGCTTTGATCCTTCCCACGCTAGGGAACTCCCTTTTGATGGCCTCTTCTAACTCGGCCAGATCCGTGAGGCAGTCATTGTCTCTTATTTCGATCGTTGCCATGGGCTCAAGCAAGGCTATAGTTGCCGAGGTCTTTCTTTACTGCGTCCCAGATCTCCTTAGATTGGGCTAGACGCCATTCTTTTATTGATTTTTTATGGTGGAGCTATCTGCATGTGGCGTTTAGATTTCGCCTCCAGCACTTCTTGAGCCTTCTGCTCTTCTTCGGCTTTCTGGCATCTTTTCGCCTTTAACCAGGAGCTCCTCTAGTTCAATCTTTACTGCTTTGTTGGTTTTTGGGGAGTCGCATGCAGATTGTATTCTTTTCAGAATATCTCCCGCTTTCCGAAATAGCCTTTCTTCTTCATGTGAATGGGCAGCAATTGTACTTTGCGACCATCCATGGAAGAGGTTCACGCTTTTTGTTTTTGAATACAGTACTTCCACCACCTATCCGACGTTGGCGATGTAATCACACAACGTCGCTTTATTTGCTTTGTCACTCGTTTCTTTTCCTACCGTGATCTCCTCGCTGACTACGGGATGGTTCTTTATTATGTCTGGATTTAAGACCCTTGCATCGGTCGCTTCGGTAACGATCGCAGCAGTGACCATCGAATTCTCGATGTTCTTTATAGTTTCCTTCACCGCTCGAACACCTGAAGCGTCCGGCAGTGTTTCCCGCTTTTCCTTTTTAGGGTGCTCTGGCGTTCACATCATATTTTTGCCGCGCCCGAACGCCGCGGGAATCTCATTCTGGACCAGACTGTCTGCTAATCTCCGTTTTTCGTCCGTCTTCACCGTCATTGTATTTTTCGTCGTTTTTGTCATCTTTAGTACCGCTCTCGATGTACTATTAACATCGTGGCTGTATCCGCTGGTTGCGTCGTCGTTTTTATTATTTTTGAATTATTTTTTGGGTTTCTTTCATCTTTTTTAAGTGTTTTGTTGCTCAAGATTTATTGGGTCCACCCTGGAACCCGCTATCTCCGTGCATGTGTGTAGTCACTTTTTTGAGGCCATGGTTATATCTGCAGATCATGGAGGCCGTGCTAGGGCTGTCACAAGCCCTTATGGGGGCAAATGCTCAGAGCCACACCAGCGCTGATTGGGAGTCCGTCTCAATCGAACTGACACCACCAACCCAATTATGCGAATTTCGAACGTAATCCGAGGCCTGCCAAGGTTTTACCGGGACGGAGACGGTATGATAGTTGAACTGGAGCCGTTCACACACGAGTGTCACCTCGGCGCTACTGTGCAAAGCAACTAGGTCCAAACCATCATATCCGCCAGCCCAAAGCATCAATTCCAGTTTGTTGTCCAAAGCGTAATCCAGATCCAATCAGGGTCGTTACCTGTCATCCCAAGAGGGAACATCACCGCGCCCCCCATATCCTCGGGTTCGCGGGGGCGGCGCTCCCCAAAGAATGCTACCCTCCAAGAGCGCACTTGTCGACCGGCATTGCCCCTGCGGGAATTTCCTCGGGTACGTGGGGGAGGAACTCCCCATAGAATGCTACCCTCCAAGAGTATTCCTGTTTGCCAGCATTCCCCCTACGGGGGAAGATCAGAAGACATATAGAAAACGGTCATACGGGCTGGACAATATCGAAACGATTTGGCAATCGGCGAGAGATGCACTCATAGAGACAGTGGAAAGGTCCTGAGACATCGTTCAAAAAATGATCAAAATGAGTTGTCCTATGAAAAATGCCAAAATGCAGGCAAAAAAATAAATTAAGAACATTTTATTTTTATTTTATTTATTTTAAATCATTTTACAGACAAACATTCAATTACAAAATAGACTCAGACAATTAAATATCGTTTAAGTAAGACACATTTATGCAACAAAATCAAGCAGAAAAAGTTAAGAATACTAATTTAAACCTGTAAGAAAAGAACTTAGAGGCTAGATGAACGTTTGAAAAATTGAGTGACAAGGAAATATTAATCACTATTCACAAAAAGTAACGTCTTCAATTTATTTTTAAAAACCATATAGGACATGGATAAAGAACCAAAGTCAAGGTTGTTATGCTTTCTGATAATTCGCGGCATAATTGATTGAAAATATTAATCTGTCCGGGCGTATGGAACCTCGAGAATGCTATTAGACTGCCTAAGACGCACATACTGTCTATAGTGTAAGTTATCGCTTAGAGTGGAAGCAATTTGTTGGTGGTACAACTTGTAAAGGAAACATTGATCTAAGAAGGTTCTACGGAGTGACAGAGAAGAGAGACGAAGTACTTGTATGGATAAACGAACCCCATAGGACTCATAAGCTACTATGCCAAATATATGGGCATCGAATTTAAGCTTGGGATCAAATATTACACCAAGATCTTTGCATGAGTCTGCAGAGGAGAGAAAAACATCACATTGGGTGTAATTGTAAGTCAAAGTAACAATTTTCAGAGTACAAGTAAAAGTAATTTTAAAATATTTGGAAACATTAATACCAAGGGACTTTGCATTACAATAGCTAAAGAGGTTAAAGAGATCATGTTGGAGTTGCTTACAATCTTCAAGGGATCTAATTGAACGAAAGAGCCAACATTTCCTCGTCAATCTTTTCTGCTTCATGGAAGAAGGGTGCTTACAAGATATTAAGCTTCCGTATGACTAGCTTGTAGCCCAATCCAATGCCACGAATCCTGTTCAAGTCTTCCACAAAATCTTACAAGCAGCGAGCCTTATTGCTATTGACAAGCTTGCCAAGGCGTTCCTTCGCTGACTTTTATCCTGCTAGTATGCCTCGTCTCAAGTTCATGCCCATTGAGCTTCACGTCGATGATTCCAGCTCATCAGCAGTACACTGGAGGCTTGTTGTGCAGCGGTTTTGGGCGGGGCATACAAAACGTGCAAACAGATTGTTGATACTCTTAGTTGAATTGATCACGTGTCAGCTGCCGGGCTTCCACTCCTTGGCATATCGCCCAGCAGTGGTGCACCTGCCATGAACACATCGACGAACCTGTCAACCTCCATTTTATCAATATTCCACCATATAGTGAAAGTTTGAAAAAATGGTATTGGGAGACATCGTCATAGATTTCAAACGAAGTGTACTGATGATCACTCGCCACTTGTAGTCCCCAATTTCATATCGCGAATATTGAGGACTTCGTGAATGTAACGTTAGGTATAATTTCTTCAGAGCTTCAACTGCAGAAAGTTAGCATATCATCAATACTACTAGACACGATTCTGCCAGATCCATTTGATTATTACCCATACAATAGTTCCAGCTCCCCAAACAAACTCATGGCCCTCCGTACTCAAGGTAATGAAGCATTCAGATTGGCTTCAAGAGATGATATCGGTTCGTTTTGCATTAGGGACATAATAATTTCCTACCTCTATATGAACGCATCCTTAAACTTCTTTAAGGAACTGTCAATGTCAAAACGTTAGTTCACGTCAACATTTTCATCGTAGTAATGTTCACGAACTAGCAAAGTTTGGAAATTATTAAAAACTACTATTATCGAAAAATCATCTTAGCGGTGAAGCTCATTTCTTTCTCAATGGCTTTGTTAATAAGCAAAATATGCATTATTGGTCAGCAACAAACCCACATGTGCTTCTTGAAGCATCGTTGCATCCGCAAAAATTACTGTTCGGTGCGGTCTTCATGCCGCAGGTGTAATTGGGCCGGTTTTTTTTTTTGTGTGGATGAAAACGACTGTCATGTTACCGTCAATGGAAAGCGCTATACTGTTATATTGGAAGATTATTTGTGGCCGGAATTGGATGAACTTGACAACAACGATATTTGGTTTCAACAAGACGGTGACACTAGCCACACAGCACGCCTCATAATCGATTTATTGAAATTTATTTATCTATTCTTATGTCCTTAACGGAAACCTCCTCTGCATTAAAGAATTTAGTTTCTGAACACCATACCCACACGAAACTTTCTTTTCGCCCATCGCCCTGCGCTAAGGAATAGACACTATTTTGAACCCCAGATAGCGATAGTACTAAATTTTTCAGGACATCTTGCAGAGGAGTTTTCGCTCGGATATTGTTTGCTGAGCAATTATAGTTGGGCGGAAGTAGGACTACTATTTGCCATATCCAACTGATTACCCAGCCAATTCTTACTTTCTCCTTGACCAGAAGCTTATCTTCATGGTACGAACTTTGGGAAAGTCCTGCCCAAATGCATCTAATATCTCGATTATTTCCATGATGAAGTCAATATCATATCTGTAGAGTCATCATAGGCTCTGTTTAGAAAGAATGACTTCCTACTTGAGTACACTTCAGATAGACTAACAGAAGGGATGCTGATATGTGGCTGTTGCTCCAAACTACATAACTGGTGGTCAGCTTATGTAGTTCAATTTAGGATTAACTGACCAGTTTTACAGCAGTCCCTATACCTTCCGGCTTATTTCTTCAGTAGGTACCGTTCGATACATCTGCATACGTTTGTCCGTCTGCTAGTTTAGCAAGTTACGCGCCAGATTTGACTTTACACCTGCGTTTTTAACTTTTGTTTTTCCTTGCTGAGTATCTGTTTCCTCCTCCTTGATCTGGTTTTCCTCCTTTTTTGCAGCATTTTTTGCGACCTTAAAAAGGACAGTACGATAAGCGTCCCCAGCAACTACTCTTTCTGACTGTTATTACTCTTTTTTCCTGTTTGCTTTCCAGGGGATTGCATGCCATTCCCTTCACAATAGGGTGGAATGAAAGGCTTACAGAGAGATATCCGCCCGTTTGTCCATGCGTCACAGGAAGTTCCTCAGAAACTATAGAAACCAAATAGCTTAAACTTTGTGAAACGGTCAGAAGTTGTGGCCACTAAAAGTTTAGGTTTTATCAAACAATTCAAAATTAAGGGGTTCGGTCCCCCCTTATAACGAAGTAGCCCTGAAAAAAATTTGTTTGCTAAAGAGGATAAGCATATCAAAGGTCTTGATTATAACTTTCAGAATCTGAAATAAACTTCATTGTGTGCATCAGGGGATCCAGAGGGAGGCAAATTGTACAAAAAATATGATATCCGCCAGCTCGAAATTTCAATCTGAATTCATTTACGAAATCATAGTCCAGAAGCCGTTACCGAGTGCACTAGACAATTTGACGTTATATAGGGAGTACCAGAAAAAGACGGCTTAAACTGCACCCCTATGATGGCTATTGTTTTTTAGGGCTTTGTAAAATAAATTTTACAAAGATTTACTATTGCCGGATCCTGTCTGTCCGTCTGTCCATTCGCCCGTCTGTCTGTCCGTGCGTCACAGCAAGTTTCCTCAGCAACCTTAGAAAGTCCAGAAATGGTGGTCTCTCAAAAGTGTAGCTCGTTTCAAACATTCAAAAAAAAATTGAGGAGGGTTCTCCTTTATGTTGAAGTGGCCCCAAAAAAATTCTTTTTGTCAAATGTAGTCGAGTGGGCATCAAACTTAGAATCTGAAACAAAAACGTTAGTTTGTGCGTCAGGGAAACGTGAAACAAAATATACGGAAAATTTGTTTATTTCATGGAAATCTGAACATAATTGAGTGAATTGTAGCCATTTCAATTCTATGGAATTACAACAACAATAAGACTTGTTGATGGTTGATACCGTTGACACATATTTCAAATCGACCTAGGCATTTTTATTTTCTTCAGATTTTCTTGAACATTTAAAGAATGGTGTTTAATTTAAATTAATTCAATGGGCCCATCATTTAGAGTAATTACTTGTATTTAACCTGCAAAAAATGGTGGCTGCTATGTGCTTATGCAAGAAACTCTTCATCTTTTGTATAAGTTTACACGTATTGGATGAATATACAAGTATTGGATGAATAGTTGAGGTCATCAATTCATGCCACCATCAGAAACCTTGTTCTGAGCCATAGAATGGTTACAAATCCCTTCCTGTAGGAGTACTCTCCTGCTTACGCGACTTGTTTTTTTTTATCTGGTTTAATACCGCATTTCTTTTCAGTAAAAGCAAGGCCCACCCTATTTTAGTGACCAAATAATTTCCGGTTAATGAGCTGAAAAATGTTTTTTAGCCTTGTGTACTTTATTCTAAATTACATCGCTCTCACAAAAAGATTTACTAACCATTAATTTATTTCAAACTCAAACACCTTGAAATGTTTGTATAGCAGACCAGGATGAAAGCAACTACCATCAAAATGATGACCACCACCTACTGCGAAAATCCTACCGAAAATGATGGATTTCCTTCAAATTAGCCTCCCTGCGGCCATTCATACCCTCGAAAAAACTTCATTGCCCGATTTTAAATGGTTGATATTCAGAACCAGGCGAGAATGAATGCACGGAAAATTGAATGGAATGTTGATAATAAAATTTCCAGACTTCAGGTAACCTCCCGCGCCATGAATTCCATATTGAAATCACGTTTCTATTATTCCTCTGGTTTTATGTACCTACTCTTTATACAGCAATGGCGTTCTTCTCTTTTTACTTACACTGCAATGGCGTGATGAATTGTCCGTACAACGATTTTGCCTCATTTATTTTATTAATGATCCCACCTGGCTTTAAATTTCCTATGGTGCTCGCACCTAAACATACACAACCACCTTTCAACCCCATTGGTACCGTCACGAGTCCTTTCAATATAAATAATGGAACTTGGTCTTCTATTCTGTTCGTTCGTTGCCATAACTCTAAAGTTTATGTTATTTTGAAATTTTATTTTCTTCAGGTGATTTCTTAGCGTTAGCATTGAAGTTAAAGGAAAATAAAGAAAGGGGGAGAAAGTGAAGAGAATGAATACCATGGCTAAGTTATTGTGCTTTAAGAATGAGTTATAGCTGCAACTCAGTAAATCGTAAACCATGAAAAACAACTCTATGAAAATCTCGGATGACTATTTTTACACTTTTCATTTAATATGTATGTGTGAGAGATTAAATGAATTGAGTGATGTTGATTTTATGAAGGGGTTTTTATTTTATTTCACTACGCGGAATAACAGACGAATGACTGTTTTGGATTTTTCTGCCTGAGAAAATATGCGATATTGATGATAATGATGATTGTGGACTGCATGATAAATTTTAGTTTGCGCTTTTATGAAAAAAGATGATTTATGTGTTGAGGAAATTGTATTAAATGTTGAAAAGGGCAACGGGCTTTTCATTTTACGGGCAGTTTCGTACTCTGCAAATATAAAAATTTGAAATAAAAATTGATTACTGACTGGGTTTTTGCTTTGGAAGTCAAACATATGTGTTATGATTGAATTTGCTCATGTCCTACGCAAATTTAACAAATAAGTCGAATATCAGATCTTGGGGACAAGAGTCGCGTTGTCCCCTCTATCTATTTAGCCGTGTTAATAGGATTCGATGCCAATGCAAGACATTTGTCTTGTGAGAGCATCGAACGAAAGAAGTGAATACTTATATGACTTTGTGGCGGCAATACGAACACCATCGAAGGTAACAAATCCTAACACCAAGAGAAGATTGACATTGGAGTTAGATTACCACGAAACGCACGCGACAACGCATCGACAACCAACATCGCATCATCCATACATTCAGTTATATGATGTTCATTTTGTTCGGAAGGGAACAAACTTTTCTTTTATGAGAAAGGGAATTTCATTTCACACGATAAAAAGTTGTTGAGTTCTGTCTCCGAACGAAAGACCGCATTGGCGACCCCGCAAATAAACAAAGTGCAAATAAACAAAGTATAAATAAAACAAAAAGAAGAAAATCTTTCGAACAAAAACTAGTGAAAAGTGAAAGTGCTTGGAATGAAAGTGAAAATTTTACAAACAAACGCAAAAATACTTAAAATAAAAGGTGAAATTATAAATCAGAAAATATTACATTGACTCTTGAAGAAACTAAAGCGGAGCTTGAGGCTATGGAAGATAGAAACCCTCACCCATTATATAAAACCAGAAACAATCCATGATATCCGCAAATTTCTCGGAATGATAAACTATTACCGAAATTGCATACAAAACGCTGCCAAGACTCAAGCACACCTAAGTTTGTCCATCAAAGATTCCAAAAAGAACGACAAACGAGAAGTCAAATGGACGCCAGAAGCAACTGAAGCATTTGAGAAAAGCAAAAAAAGCCTAGCCGACATCACACTCACATCGTTTCCATCCCCAACGGTGCCATTGTGTTTAACCACCGATGCATCCAACATAGCAATTGGTGCATCACTTGAACGAAAAATAAACGTTTCGCTTCTCCCAAAAATTGACCAAACAATCTTCGCAGGGGTTCGACATTACCAACATCGACTCCAATGCAGGACATTCGAAATAAAAACCGATCACAAGCCATTAATCTATGCGTTTTCACAAAATCTGAAAAGCATCTCCACGTCAACTACGACATTTAGGCTATATCTCACAATTCTCGACCACCATAGTCTACGTTAAAGACAGCGAGAATGTCGTAGCGAACGCATTGTCGAGAATCAACACAATCGATATGCCGTCAAAATTTGACCCAAAAGAAATTAGTGAGCAACAAAAAAACTACGAGGAATTATCTGAGTTATTAAAAAACTTGACATCTCTCAAGTAACAACAACTCTACATCGAAAACTTGGCAGTCCACTGCGACATATCCATAGATGTAATAAGACCGAACTTTCCTCAAAACTGCATTCGGAATCATTCACGGCCTTACACATCCAAGTGGTCACTCTACCGCCCGCGCATTATGAGAAAAGTACATCTGGCCCGGTATCAAAAAAGATGCATTAAAATGGTCACAAAAATGCATTGAGTGCCAAAAATCAAAAGTTCATCGAGACAACAAAACAACTCTGCAAAACATTAGCGTCACAGACTCTAGGTTCAATCACATTAACATCGATTTAATCATCCTGCCGCCTGTAGAGGGATTTCGCTACTGCCTAACAATCATCGACAGATTTTCACGATGGCCCGTGGCCGTACCTTTGAAAGAGACCACAGCACCGACAGTTGCAATGGCAGTCTTCAATTACGGCACCCCTATCACCATCACGATAGACCAGGGACCGCAATTCGAGTCTGCCTTATTTAAAGCCATGACAAACTTCTTGGGAAGTAAAATACCAGGACCTCGCCATATCACCCTCAGTCGAACGGACTCATTGAACGACTACATCGTACTTTAAAAGCAGCACTTATGTGCACAAATGATATTGGCTGGATCTACGCACTTGCTTCAGTAATACTCGGTGTTCGTACATGCTACAAAGAAAATTTAAAAGCATCACCTGCTGAAGTGCTGTACGGCACAACTTTACATATACCTGGAGAGTTTTTCGATACTCTAGAAACTACAAACGCTGACCCTGTAAAGTTTGTAGAAAACCACCGCAAAATAATGCGCAGCATCAAGCCCATACCGACAGCTCATCTCTCAAAAATAAAAACCTTTGGCCAAAAAGAGCTTAAAACAATCACACATGTGTTTGTACGCTGCGACCACGTGAAAAGCCCGCTGCATCAAGTCCTCGAGCGAATAACCGATGATCTTTACAAAATCCTAGTCAACGATTCAGAACAAAACATACCAATATCACTACTGACTGCAGCACATCTTGAATCAGACCAGGCAAACGAAGCGAATAAAAACTTGAATCCACGAACTCCAGAGATTCCGGAAACTCCACAGATTCCAGAAACTCCACAAATGCCAGAAACTCGAGCGAAACCAAAAACTCAAAAAAGAAACGCAACAGCTAAAAAAATCGTGACTTTTTCCAACAATTCCAAGAAAGTCACTAGGAAGGGGGTAGATCTGGCGGCTCCAGCACCGACACAAACAACGCCACCAGCAATACGAACACATCAAAGGAAACAAATCCTAACACCAAGAGAAGATTTGCATTGGAGTTAGTCTACCGCAAACGCACTCATCCATACATTCGGTTATATGATGCTCATTTTGTTCGGACGCGAATAAACTTTTCTTTTATGAGAAAGGGAATTTCATTTCACACGATAAAAAGTTGTTGGGTTCTATCTCCGAACGAAAACTCACAACTTCATTACTAATAACTATAGGGTGGGCCAAATACAAGTTTCTTTTTAAAAATGCAATAAAATGAGCGAAAATAAAATCTTTTTCTTCTATATTGGCTTTATTCGCATGAAAAACCCTTCCCGTTAGTCGTGAAATACAATTTCATTCATATTACTGCCACGGTTGGCGTGACAGTAGGCTATCCCCTCAGCTCAATTTTCCAAGCCATTATTGATGGTTTCGAGCCCTATCTGAGCAATGGTTTGTTAAACACTCAATTTCAGTGCTTGAATTGTTTGTGGATTTTCCACATAACATCGATCTTTCACAGCGTTCAAATCGCACCTTCGAGGTGGCCAATTGACATCGCCAAGTTGGCTGATTACACGATTTCCAGATTTTGTGCGCAAAAGATCGATTGTTTGATGAGCTGTATGGTATAGCGCGCCATCCTGTTAAAACCAAAGGTCAGCCAAATCCAAATCCTCCATCTCCGGCCACAAAAAGTCGATTATTATGCCTCTGTAGCGCTCCCCGTTGACCGAAACAGCATTTCCAGCCCCAGTCTATTGATGCCACTACTCCAGAATTCACACCACACTGTCACTCACTGAGGATGCATTGGCTTGTCAACAATCACGTGTGGATTTTCCGAGCCCCAGATGCGGCAGTTTTGTTTGTTCACATAGCCGCCGAGATGAAAATGTGCCTCCTCAGAAAAGTTGATTTTTTTAGACAAATTGGCATCCAGTTCGAGCTGCTCTGATGACCTAACTGAGAAGTGATAACGAAGTCACTCGGCTTCAATTCCTGAGTCATTAGGATCTTGTAAGCAAATAGTCCGAGGTCTTTGTGCGAAATTCTTCTCAGGCTCGTGCGACTAAAGTTGAGTTGCTGCAATTGATGGCGAGTTGATGTTCTTGAATTGAGTCGCACACTCTCAGCCACAGCAGCCACATTCTCCGGGGTGCGCACGGTACGAGTACGGGGACTGTGAGTATTGTCCGCTAGCATGCCTGTCTTACGAACTTTCTTCACACATTTCATTTCGGCTAAAACTTCTTTGCAAAAATCGCACTGTTCGAGCAACACAGCACTCACTTTGAAAATAGGATTTCAATATTTCCCAACATTGTTCAAACGTAAATTGATTCATTCGGTCTGCCAAAGGTTAATACTGACTCACTAGCATAATTTTGAGTGGGAAACAGCTGTCAGTGTCAAAATAACAGATGATTTATAAAAAAAACTACTATATTGCCCACCCTGTATATCCTTATGTATAATGAAGACAATACAGTAACCTTGATTTTGCCAGTTTGGACAATTGTAGAGAGTGAGAGGACGAGCTGGGTTTTACACTTATGAAAGGAAGAACGTTCCGAGTTTGCAGTTTTACCCCTACCTCGCTGAGAGAGTCACCAGAGCCCTTCAGGAACCCTAAAAAAAATTGACTTCAGGATATTTAGTCGGTTTTGAAGAAGTGGAATGACGAAAATATATACTTAATATTTACATCAAAGTGATAAACAAACTGAATAACATGTTAGAGACATTGGAGAAACCTTTCTGAAATTAGTTGGGCTACTAACCGGACGAGTTTGTCATAGGTTTGAAGAACTTGTGGAGAGTTTGGGGGATTTGCTGCTGCACCCGCATCCTCTGCAATGGGTGGAAGTTTGTTGGAATTTAGACGTGGAGGCTTGATTAGAAAAGAAAGAAAATTTTTCGCGCGTTCTCACCCACCAAGAAGAGGTCTTTTACATACAAGGAATCGCCGACGATTTTCCCGGAAAACAAAGAAAAAGGATAATAATGAAGTTCGCAATGAGATAAGATTTCACAACAGAGGATATCACTGTACATGGAGAGATCACTACCGTCTTATCTTATAACAGATTGAGGGAATTGTCGCGTTCACTTGAAAAGATAACAAATTTTACTTTACACAATTTCTTTACTTAAAATGCACTAAAAATATCAATTAAAAATTTGGTTTTTTCTAATAAAAGTATTTTCTTTATAAATGTGTTTGATTTGCTTTTCCTTCAATACTTAATCTTCTTTTCTAAATTTGCTCATAACTTGTTAAATTAGCGTTAAATTGCTTATTTTCGAGTTTTCTTTAAAAAGTATGAATTTAATTTAAATTCTAAACTTACAGAATTATAGCTGCAAAGCTCAAATAAATTTTGGTGACTCCGTGGATTCCTTCGCAGTACTATGTTTCTTTTTCAGAATATCGTGATACGTTGTCACTTAGGTTGGCTACTTGATCAATGCTGAGGGCAGCTGTTAATTCTTTAACGACCTTTTGCTCACGGCTACTTTGCAGGCCTCCTTCCCTCAGACCTCAGACAACAAGCAAGACCCCCGCGAGCTAAAGGGAATATTTGTCACGCCAGCCAGTCAGCCATATCTTCAACTTTAATTTTCTTGGCACATGTAATGACTAGACTAAATAGATTCTAAGTGAAATGTCCAGACCACGAACTCATTAGGATATATCAATAGCGGCGATCCAGGAGAGAAACCGCAGTTACCAAATTAGCATAAGCAGCGGAATGCCAAATCATAGTGCCTCTATACATCGGTGCGTACAAAAGCTTTGAATACTAATGGAGGACTCCGATTTGAATTTGAAATATTTGGGATTGGTGAAAACGACTGAGAAAACTGAAGAAATATTGAGAAAATATTTAGAGTAAGACGTAACCCATTCCAGAATTTAAAGAAGATCTCGACTGATTTAATGTAACTGAGCCGTTAACGTTTACGGAATCGCTTAAAGGCAAAGTAGTTGTTCTGGACTCTTTCACATATTGCTGCATCAACTGTATGCATATACTACCTGATTTGAAGAAACTCGAGAAAAAAAACAGCGTTGAAGATGGTTTAGTGGTTGTAGGTATCCACAGTGCTGAATTCGACAATGGAAACATTCTATCCGATGTAAAAAGATATGATATTATACATCTGGTAGTAAACGTTTCAACCTCTTCTATGTGCATTGACTTGAAAATAAAATGTTCGCCCATGCTGCTTATTCTTGGTCCAAATGCCAACCCCATATTTGTGATAATGGATGAAGGGCATTATGATAGACTGGAAAAATATGTTGGGATGGCACTGAAATATTATCAAAGCCAAGGAAAAATATTGAATACTTCATTGCCATTGAACCCGCCAACGGAATCGTTTATGTCGCCAAATCTGCAGTTTCCTGGGAAAATCACTTGTTCAAAGCCACCATTCCATACCGACTCTGCTGAACTATATGCTATTGCAATGGCTGGAACACATCCGATTTGGGCCTTATTTTTAGACGATGCGATATTTTGGAAATACAAGATAGACTTGGCAATGTCATGTGCTGCTATAATAGGGACAGGACACGAAGAAAATAGAAATAACTCTTATTCAACAAATGCATCGTTTGCGCAGCCTTCTGGATCAGCCAGTACGAGAGTGATACCGTCCCTGCAACCAAGGAAGTAGTGAAAAGGATTGGAATCTATTGATTCCCCACATGCCGGTATAATGAATTTTGACGACTATGAACAGCTGCCGACGACGAATTTTGTGACAACGATGACGACGGGTGCGATTGCAGGAGTTCTGGAGCATTGTATCATGTATCCGCTGGATTCAGTCAAGACCAGGATGCATGGTTTATCGCCGGGTACATCCAGCTACACTTTTTCTTATACTCTTAGGAATATGATCAAGAACGAAGGACTAATGAGATCTATACGTGGCTTGTCAGCCGAAGCATGCTTTTTATTTTGGAACATACGAATTTACAAAAGAAACGTTGGCAAAATACACAAAGCACAATTAAATCAATTAAATGGTATCAGCAGTTGCCACGACACTTATACATGATGCCATTTCGAATCACGCAGACGTGATAAAGCAGAGGCTGCAAAGGTATAATTCGCCATATAATTCAGTTTTAGAATGTACGAGAGGAATCTAGAGAAATGAAGGTTTCGGTGCATTTTATCGCTCATACTCTACACAATTGATTATGAATCTGTCATTTCAGGCAATACACTTTACGACTTACGAATTTTTTCCAAAATATTTTAAATAATGAAAGAAAATATTGTATAATCCTCTAGTTCATATGGTTGCTCATGGTGCAGCTGGTGCTGCTGCCCTTGCATTTACATTTACAGAGTGGCCGGACCACTCGACTTCTTCCAAGGCTTAGGTGCTCGAGTCTTATATTCAATGCCTGCGATAGCAATTTGTTGGTCAATCTATGAATTCTTCCAATTCGCATTATGCGAGAAAAGTCGTGAAAACTATTGTATAAATCTTCGATATCTGGGAAAAGCACATTACAACCGAAAGATCAACAGTGCCGGTGGAAAAACTACGTAATGATGACATGATTAATAACAATACGATTAATGGTGTAAGATATGTTCTACCAGCGGCTAATATGAATGCAGCTGAAACTCAAACAGATATACCCCGTGGTGTGTGGGAAGCAGCTCCCATCAAAGCTGTCTGTGAGCTCAGTGCAGCATTAGGAATTAATGCATTAAATCTAAATACAGTGCACAACGATGTTAGGCAAAAATACAATCAGGGCTTTAGTAGTGCTTAAAATCATTCAATTACGTAGAATAAGTGCATTGAGTGGAATGCGTTGTCCGATTTTGTCTCAATGTGTGTACAGTTCCACTCCCAATGTATGTGTTTGAGTCGACACATGTTCTTTGTATGATCACATTTTGACGAATTCCAATGTCAGGTATGTTGTGCAGGAGCAAAGCAACAAAATGACGGCAGATATGGAAGCTACAAGGCGGTAATGTAGTGAGGCATTGTCATATTGCCGGTTTCGAAGCTTAAGAAACATTGAAAAGCGCGTTGCATGATAGGGGTCGTGTCTCCCCGGGGCTATAAAAGACTCCGCAGAACGAGGAAAAGCTTATTTTTTCTCTCACTGAATCGGACGAGGAAACCAGCCAGTGGCGATAAAGAATTGGTGGGAAGGCGAATCATTGAAGGAAGGAAGAAAAGGCATGGTGCGAGCTGGACAGGAAAACGACGAGTAGTTTGTGCTACAATTTTCAACTCGCCGAAAAACGAGCATTCAAAACCAACCATCGAGCAAACTTGTGGCCCCCGACTACGTGGAAACAAGGGTACTGATAGGTAGTAAGTAGTTAATGTTCTTTTTGAATTTTACAAATATTTGAAATTTATATACAGTGACTGGCGATAAATTTGGTGGAATAAGTGGAAACAAGTTGGGTAAACAGACCTACGCTCATGTCAGAAGGGTTTTGTATTCAATTTACAAAATGCAGTCACCAGATCGAATCAAATCAAGAAACATGTCAAAGACGATTTTATTGGAGAAAATATGAAATACGAAGATCATACTATTATTAACAAAGTTGAACGACTTTCGACTTCTGAGGTTTTTGGTATTGTTATACTCGTAAATATCTCCCTTGATAATTATTTCAGATGTCCATCCGCGCCGGAGGAAACACATTTTTCATGTATTTCCCCCCTGTGCCCCCACTGAAGCAAAAACTGACAGTTTAAGAACTTTTTTGAAAAGCTCCCATGAAAACTTTCATTTCATACTCATATCGGCTACGTTTGATGAATTTTTTTTCAGGGGCCACTCTCCTGTACTGTTATCATCGATTAATGGCCAATTTTTTCGAATCCTAGAATGGTTGCAAAACCCTTTTGCTAGGAGCTCTCTCCTACCTCCTTGACTTCTTTCACTTATGAGCATTAATTGTAGGTACTCATCTTCAGTCATTCATTAAATTGAATCAAGTGTTCAAAGCATGCACCTTAAACGCTGAAGTTGGGAAAAAATAACTCAAAATTATTCAACCTTCGCATTAACAACAGCCACTATTTTGTTTTACGATTACTGAAACCACTAGCTGAACCGATTCTCAAAGATATACATGACACCTATCATTCCTGAAATTTTCATGCAAATCCTAGCAAAACTGTAGTGTCTGAGTCGGTAAAAAGCGCATGTTGTTCCATGACCATATGTTGCCATAGTAATAAATGCAGCGCATATTGTTCCATAGTAATACAGGAAAATTCAAACCGCTATAACTTCGCTAAATATAATTCAATCTTTATGAAACTTTCAGGATAGATTAACCTTATAAATAGACAGCTACGCACTGAATTTCATTGAATTTAAGGGTACCGTTAAGATTTTATTCAAGAAAACATAAAATCGATAAATCATACTATTACTAACAAAGTTGAGCGAATTGCGACTTCTAACGTATTTGTTGTTGTTGTACTCACCAAGGCCTACGTTCCTGACTTTTTTCAGATTTTTCGGATCACAGGTGTCTCCAATCGCAAGGGGGGGGGGGGGGGGGGGACACAAATTTTTCGTGTATTTCCCCTCCCTGTGCACCCCTCGAAGCAAATTTTGCCAAACTAAGACCTGTTTTGGAAAGTTTTCATCAAGACCTTTCATTTGATATCCACATCGGCTACCTTCAATGAAATTTAATTTTCGGGGGGTCACTCTCCTATATGGGGAGACCCCCCTTAAATACCTTATAAAATTTTTTTGTAGTTGAACTTTAAAGAGATCACCACTTTACACCTACACACAAAATTTGATCTTTCTAGCTAAAGTAGTTTCCGAGAAAAACTGCTGTGACACACGGACGGACGGACAGACGGACAGACTGGTCGCGAAACTAGTAGGGTTTTGTAAATGATTTTACAAAACCCTAAAAAAGGTGCCTTTAGTCGAAAGTGTAAAGTCTGTCTTGCGAGTTTACTTGTAGAGTTATTGCGACAGTAGCGAGACTTTGGGGTGGTTTACAACCGCCGTGTGGAAGTTTCCCCGAGTACCACCTGTGAAGTAAGAGCACGAGGTGCGCTAAAGTACCGGGCGAAGTTAGACATTTTATCCGGGGTTAGGTAGGATTTTTTATTTCCTCGCAAATTGAATTTAACGCTAGGCCATTGTGAACCTTGCGACTCGCTCGCGTTCTCGCTTGGTGACCTCATTTGGGGCTCACTGGCAAAGCGAGTGGCGCACGACCCCGCTTCGGTAGGCTTACCGGGTCCGGGTAACGGAGCACCGCAAAATAGTGAGTGTAACAACATTTGTGGCTGTTTTTGTCACACTTGTTCGCGATAGGCGTTATATTTTCTTTTCGATATTTTTTATTTTTCCGTAAAACCGAAGGATACTTTTTTGGCTCACTTCTCCAATCTCAACTAGTATTTAATGATCTATTTAAGGCATATTTATCAACCAATATCCTTGCGCGAACATTAACTGCGTTTTACTTCACTCACGATCAGCAGCCCCACGTTGGTCGCTAATTAGAAGACTCTTTCCGGTTTTAGTTTTAAAAAAATGCCCTCCGAGCTTTATTCCGACAAAATGACAATTCAAAGATGAGAGTTATTCTAATATTGGTTTATGTTTTTATTGGATGTTTCTGCTGATGTAGCGTCTGCACTGTTTTCCATTAATCCGAATTGTTCGATGCATTTTTACCTGGCACGTGTTCTGCTGACTTTGCGGGAACGTGTGGGTAGCTAATATACGCACACGTGAAAAACAAAGCACCACGCCGCTGCGCTTATAAACACGTTCATACTGGTCGAAGATTGACGACCGAATCCGCTGCATAGAGCTGCGTAAAACCTTAACTCGGCACAAAAACACTACGCCAAATCAGTCCGCACTTTTAACAAAAGTGTCAATAAAAAATACATTTTCACCGTGTAAGAAAAACATTTTCGTCGTGTTAAAATAGACTCATATATTGTCTCAATTGTCATTTCATAGACTTACTAATCTTCAAAATATTCTCATAAAGCTAGATCCATGAGCTTTATTGTTTTTTGTGCACGTGCCAATTTACAACCCATTTACAAGCGTTTCACTAGAGAAAAGTCAGCAAAATTAGTTCAAAAATAACGAAAGAAATTACGTTCACTATTACAGTTGTCATTGTAAGGAAAAAATTCAAAAGAAACCTCCAAATCATTTGTTTACAGCATTTCATTCAGTAATTTCTTTTTCTCTGATTCAATTATAAAGTTTGGATGGAAAAATTATTTAAAAACTTTTTCAATTTCAGTACAACATCATAACAGAATGCAAAATTCCTTTCTTATTCTTCTTTCACTTTTCGTTGATTTGAAGCTGCTAGTTTAATTACGTATACACTCTAAAAAATCTATTGAAATTAATAATGAAGCATTTTATGTTGCCTAACTATTCCTCTAGGCTCTAGGGACTCTATAGGTCGAAAACGTACATTAAAGATTTTCAAAAGCTTAAAGACGCCTTTTAATCCTTTCAAAGATAGCAACCATGTTTCAAAGAATAGACTCTTTGCTATGTTACTATGAAAGCTCTCGCTATCTCTCCCTCTAGACATATTTTTAACACTACTTCAGCAATGTTTACCTCAAACTATTTAAATTTTAAACGGGAATATGTACAAAACTATTTATGAATGAAAAGAAAGGGAAACAAGCAAAAACGATGCATTCAGCTAAAGCATCTTACATAGAAAGCTGGAGGTTCAGAAAGAAATTAAATACGAGTACACATTTTTCTTGTTCACCGTTAAGTTTTTCTCGTAAAACAATTCAATTTCAAATAGCCGGAGAGTGCCCCTGCCAGAAAAGTTTTGTAAATCAATTAGTAAATCAGACAATGTCCTACAAACAGAAACTTCACTAACAGAATTGACTTAGAAAAAATTATATATGCATACTTATTAGCCCAGTCATATTAGGGGTTTCACCTCAGAATGAAAGATAATAAGCTGTTAATTGGTAAAAACTTTTGTTTTGTCGTTCTCAATGTTGTCTCAAAAGTCATAAATGCTATCGTGTCCGCGCCTTAAGATATTGAAGGTCAAAGGTCATAAAAATTAGTTTTTTCGCGAATATCCCGGTTCCTATTGCGTAAATAAGATTTGAAAGTTCTAGAGTATAAAATCTTCTACAACTTTTGTTTGAACTTTTTTTCATACGATCAACGGCTTTTGGGGCAGAGCGCGAAGAGTGCGCAGCGTACAGTCAGCTAATGCAAGGTCAAGCGTGAGTTCCGATTATCAGTACGTTGTATAAAGTTAATTATTTACTAAAAAATTATAATTATTAAACAATGCCCATTATTTATGCACTAATTAGTAATTATTTATATTTAATTAAAATAAGTAACTTAATTATTTATAGTTAACTATTTAACTATAGTAAATTATTAATTCTGAATTATATATTTTAATTACATTTTAGATTAAAAAAGCCAGTAAAGGAATATATTTTACACATATCTTTATTTATCATTAAATATGGCATATTATACATCTATTAAAATGTGAGTTTAAATATTAAAAGAATTTTTGTTGCTTTTAGTTATAATGAAATTGTGAATGGAAGCTAGTTAGCTTCTTCTTGTTATCGCTCAAAAATGTTCAATTCATTGTCGTTATCCTCAGTATCGGTCATATTCAACTCCAAACCTTCCAGGGTTTCAGGATTGTATGTGCTTTCTTCATCGGGATTACTTGGATATAGTGGAGCTTTGAGGCAAGCTTGTCCATTGCACTGACCACTAAAGAACATAGTTGCCCTGATTTTCTGCATCCACAGCGGGAACCACAACCATTTTTGCAATTGCAAAATATTATGTCTAGTAGTTTGGCTGGTGGTGGAGGCAATAACGTTCTTATAGGCTCCAGGATTTCATTTTCAAGCATCCAGCCCCATTTTTGAGGTTATAAGTTCTTCCCTAACCACGTTTGAATCTGGTAGTGGACACGATTTACAGGGTTTCCCAATAAGAGGTGTTATTTTGATACTAAACAAAAATGCCATTTTACAATATAAATGATCAGATGTTTATTTCATTGTAAAGAAGAAGGTATGCCGTTAATAGTGAAAAATAACATCAGGCAAATGACCACCACGACACGCTTACAGGACCATATCCTTTTCATAAAATTTTCCATAACCAAATCGCAAAGTGGCTGCCCTACGTCCTCGATAGCCTCACGAATTCCATCTTTGAGGTCTTAAATTGACACGTTGAGGATAGAGAGGCTTTACAGCAATAACTCTTGGGTTTTCCAACCCCCAGATGCGACAATTTTGCTTGTTGACGAAGCCACCAAGGTGGAAATGGGCCTCATCACTTAAGATGATTTTGCGATGGAATTTCGGATCATTTTCATTCATTTCAAGGACCCAATCAGCAAAGACACGACGTTGTTGATTATTGACCAGCTTAAGTTCTTGTGTTAACTGAACTTTATAAGCCTTAAGACCCAAATCTTTATGCAAAATACGGTGTAATGACATTTGTGGAATGCCTAACGACAAGGAACGACGAGGAATGGACAAACCTGGGTTTTCTTCAACACTTTCGGCTACAGCAGCAATATTCTCGGCTGTTCTTGGGTGATGTGCACGGGTTTTATTCTTCACATCACTAAATTGTCAAACAGCTCAAATTTTTCTACCAATTTCTGTATTGCGATCCAACAAAGTGCTTCACGACGACCCAAAAATGTTGGAGTTTTAAGAAGCGTCTCTGTCAAATGTTCACTATTTTTGTAGTGAATTTTAATAATTTCAATGCATTGTTGAACCGTGTATCGTTCCATTTTTATTAATGGATTAGTTTTTACTTGTCAAATGTTAAAAATGACAGCTTTCAAAGGGATATCTACCGAAATAGTGGACTATTCATAATAACACCTCGCATTGGATATTTATATATTATGTTGATGAGCTGCTAAACTTGTTGGTGGAAGTGTTGACAATTGTACTCGTTTATTTAGTTTCGTAAATTTGATGAATCTCAGAGGAGTAGTGAATAAGATCAATTGAGAAGTATAGATGTAAGTTTAGCGAGCAATAACACAAGACAAACATACAAAATAGTGAAAAGCCTGAAAGGTGGTTATCAGCCCAAAACCACGCTCTGTCGTGATGACAGCGGCAATATAATCGCTGATGAAATCAAGATTAAGGAAAGATGGGCATCATATTTTAAGAACCTCATCGGAGCCTATAGATGTCTGCGGAGAGCTCCCATTGGCCCCACCAACTCTGGATGAAGTTTGTTCCATCATAAAAGCCCAAAAGAATAATAGAGCGCCGGGTATTGATGAGATTCCTGTTGAGCTCATCAAATATGGTGGCAGTAGTGTTCATCAAGCTATTCACAAAGTAGAACCAATCAATTATATTCCCTAACCACAAAAAAGGTGACAAGCTACAGTGCAAAAATTATAGAGGCATATCACTACTTTGTACGGCGTATAAAATATTTTCTAAAATCTTAGAAAATAAAACCGGATCATACGCCAACTGTATTATTGGGAAGTATCAAGGTGGTTTTAGGGCAGGTAGATCAATAACAGACCAACTGTTCACAGTCAAGCAGGTACTTGAAAAATGCTGTGAATTCAACATTGACGTACACCAAATTTTCATTGACTTCAAGCAAGCATACTACAGTATTGATTGTAACGTACTGTTCCAAATAATGCTTGGTTTTGGCATCCCAGCCAAATTAGTCCGTCTTACCAAAATGACAATGACGTCGACAACCTCCCGAGTCCGCATCAATAACCAACTCACCGATGCCTTTGTTATTCAATTTGGCTCTGGAGTACGTCATACGGAAGCTACCTCTCGATACGCGAGGTACATTACAATACAAGTCGAGCCAAGTAGTGGCCTATGCGGACGACATCAACATTCTGTCACGGTGGCTAACAATTGCCAAAGAACTCTTCCTGAAACTCGACAGTGAAGCAAAACTAGTAGGGCTACAAATCAAAGAAAATAAAACAAAGCTCATGACGCGGTCGAGGAAAAATACTCCAAATACACAAAATATCACACTTGGCGAACAGTATCGAAAATGTTAGTGAATTTGTGTATCTAGGCGCTAAAATAACGAAAACGGGCAATGAAAGAGACGAAATACGCCGAAGAATACAGCTCGCAAATAAAATATTTTATTCAGTATTGACGATCTTGAAGACCAGCTGCATATACAGGAAAACAAAGCTCCAAGTATACAAATCTGTGACAAGACCTGTGTTGTGCTATGGGTGTGAAACATGGACCCTAACCCAAGCATCCGCAAATATATTGAACACCTTTGAGCGACGAGTCCTGAGGCGAATAATCGGAGCGAAGCTAAAGGGGGACCAATGGCGAATTCGATACGACCATGAGCTGTATGAAATTTTTGACGAACCGGAGGTCTCAAGAATTGTAAGACTGCGAAAGCTGCAATGGGCTGGACACATAAATCGTATGGACGAAATACGGATACCCAAGAAGGTATTCGTTGGAAGAACTGAAGGCTGGCGGCCAGTGGGGAAACCGAGGAAACGCTGGTCTGACTCGGTCGACGAAGACAGTTCATCGCTGCTCGGGTTTCAGAATTGGAAGACGCGGTCAACGGACCGAGACAGTTGGAGGCGCTGTTTGCAGGAAGCGAAGGCCCGAAAGGGGCTGTAGTGCTAAGAAGAAGAAGAAATTTGATGAATTGCATGTAGCGGAAATTATCAATGTTGTCCTCAGATTTTGGAGCATTATATAATGCCAACAAGACGCGCACTCCATTTTCAAATAATGTTTGTACGAGGCAGTTTTCTTGTTGAAATACCTCCACCAGTTTATCCAAATTGGGAATTTTCTTCAATGCTCTAGTAACATTCTTTGTTCCTTTTTTAAATAGCGCAGAAGTTGTGTCATAGCCACTAAATGCATGTAAATATTAAAATGTATTTTTAATTGTAGTACGAAGAGAGTATATTAGTGTCTTAACATTGCCTTTGCCAAATTCTTTAAAGAAGATTTCCTGTTGATGTGATTGAGTACGTCCGATTCTTCTATGATGACGGCCTATGTCGATGATGAGAACATCAGTATCAGCTCTGGCTTGTTTTGCTGTGATATTAACAGTTTAAAATTTTTCAACAAGCATGTCGATAATTCTTTTTCTATTAGACCGATTTGATAAAAATTTTTCTTGGCTGATTTGCACAATCATTCTTTCGTCAAAACAAACTTCATATGATTTTGAAAGTGCAGCAGTTCTTCTTTGTAGTTTCATTGTTTTAATATTTTGACTATAGTCCGAATATCCGTCAAATACAACATCGATTGTTGAGCCATAATGTGTTTGTAAACATTTAATGTATTTATCTAAAATAATTGAGAAAGTATCGTCTTTGCTCCATACGACGCGATGCAGTAGAAATATAATTTAAGCCCCGAAACCATTCCTAGACGGGAAGGATTTCTTGCACTCCAACATTTTATCCGGAAGATTATACCAAGGAACTACTCCACGCGCGGAAGTACTGGTAGGAAGGATTAAAGTAAGGTTAGGATAAACGATGTAAATCATTAGCACTAAGTAATGTTAGGGATTAAGTATTAAGCGGAAAAAGAAGAATACATATGTAAATGCAACCTACAGGAATGTCAATCAAAGCAAAGTCAGCAGTTGTCTTTTCTGTGGTGGTCCTTGGAAGAAAGGATATTTTAATTGAATTTTATTGCATTGAATTGTCGTAACAACATCGAAATCAGCATGTAAATTATATCGCAGTCGATAAAGTCATGGAAAAGTGTTAGTGCTTGACGTCCGGATTCCAAATCAAGATATTTCCATCATTGCAACATTGATTCGGTGTTATAAACAAACTTAAAAAATCAAATGAAAAAAATATAGACATCAAGCTGGAAGGGATACTAACGCCAATATCCGAACACGATATATTCTTTTTTAGGGTTTTGTACTAAAATACAAAACCCTATTGCAATCACGACCTGTGTCCGTCTGTCCGTCCGTCCGTCCGTCCGTCCGTCCGTCTGTATGTCACAGCACTTTTTCTCCGAAACCATAGAAGCTACCACCATGAAACTTTGTGGAAAGGTCAGAAGTGGTGACCTCTTGAAAGTTCAAGGGTGGAAAAATTTTTCAAAGGGTGTAAGGGGGGTCTCCCCGTATAGGGAGGTGACCCCTCAAAAAAAATTTTTCACCATTGGTAGTCGAGTAGGGTGTCATTGGAAAGGTCTCAATGAGACCTTTTCAAAACAAGTCTTAAAATTGCCTTGTGAGTACCGAGGGGGGCAGGGGAAGGGGAAATGTACGAACTTTTCGCGTACCCCCCCCTCGCGATTGGAAACCTTCCATCCGAAAAATCTGAAAAAAATCATGAATGTAGGCCTTAATGAGTACAACAACAACAAATACATGAGAAGTCAAAATTCACTCAACTTTGTTAGTAATAGTATGATTTATTGATTTTATGTTTTCTTGAATAAAATCCAAACGGTACCCTTAAATTCAATAAAATTTAGCAAACAGATGACTTTTAATAAGATTGATCTTTTCTGAAAGTTTCATAAAGATCGAATAGTATTTAATGAAGTTATAGCGATTTGAATTTTCCTGTATTACTATGGAACAATATGCCATGTACTACTGTGGAAACATATGGCTATGGAGCCATATGCGCTTTTTATCGATTTAGACACTACAGCTTTGCTAGGATTTGCATGAAAATTTCAGGAATGGTAGGTATCATGAAAATGAGAACATACAATTGAAACAAGTCGAAGAGGCAGGAGAGAGCTCCTAGCAAAAGGGCTTTGTAACCATTCTAGGATTCGAAAAAATAGGCCATGAATCGATGATTACAGTACAGAGGAGTGGGCCCTGAAAAAATTTCATGAAAGGTAGCCGATATGAATATCAACTGAAAGTTCTCTATGAGAGCTTTTCAAAACAGTTCTTAAACTGACAGTTTTTGCTGCAGTGGGGGCACAGGGGGGGGGGGAATACATGAAAAATGTGTTTCTAAAAAATCTGGAAAAATTATCAAGGGAGATATCTATGGGTATAAGTAAAACAAATATCTCAGAAGTCACAATTCTTTCAACTTTGTTAATAATAGTATGATCCTCGAATTTCACATTTTCTCCAATAAAATCGTCTTTGACATGTTTCTTGATTTTATTCGTTGCTGGTTACTGCATTTTGTAAGTTGAGTACAAAACCCTCCTGACATGAGCATAGGTCTGTCTACCCAACTTGTTTACAATTTCAACTCGGTTGCTGAGAGTGCATCATTGATTGACATACAAATGCAAAAGAAAAGTGATGAGAAACAATGACGGGATAAGGGCCGTAGCACAATCTATCTACGAAAATATCAGTACAATGTCGATTAGAAGCCATCCCTCGACTTTAGACACTGGACGATCGCATTCCATTAATTTTATTACGGAGGAATTTGTAGCTGGCTATATGCAAGATGGCAGAATGTCGGTGGTGCGGTAGTTTCTCTGCCAATTTTCAGCCTTGGATATGATTTTTATATCGCTCTTGTGGATTATTGGTGTGATGGTTTCTGGCGAAAATATGTATAATGCCTTTAAAACGCAAGGGCTTCACTATTTATCAAGAACGGTGATGTCGTCGAGTACGCCGATGGTGTCGATGAAGCAAAAGTTGTAATCTGCAGCTATGCGATCATGGGAAAATGCATTGGCAAATTGGAGTCGATGCAGTTTGGAGTCCCCATTATGGACGAATCACATACATGGAAAAATATGAAAGCCAAATGTACGGGCATAACCGAAAAAATTAGCCAGGAAGGCAAAACGAATCATCCTGTTGACGGAAACTCCTGCATTGACTCGTCCTGTCGAATTGTTTTCTCAACTAAAAATGATGGATAAAAATTTTCTCACCATCTTTACCATAAGCAACTAAATTTCGGCAAAGGGAACATGTATTTCCATCATCTGAACAACTACCGATGCAAGTTCTGTTGCAACATTTTCTTTGACTACAACAGCCATGATTTCCACATTCTGACGGGCATATTTTTTGGCAGTGATCTTGATTCCAGCAGTAGCGTTGTTACCGAAGACAGGACAATCGCCGCTGTTAACATCACCTTTTATTCTTTCTAAACCACTCAATGGACATTCGTTGGTGACCTTGCTGTGCTTAAATATAAGCGTCTCCGGCGTTGCACTCATAGCAATACGATTCCAATCAACAGTATGGACAAAATATAAAATTGGGTTTTTCTCAATTCGCAAACCACCACGATTGATTGTCACAAGTGATGTTAAACTGATTTCCTCAATATTGGCATTTTCAAATATGATCAATGTAAATCCCTCAAACAACGTATTGCCATGAATAACTTGTAATTTGGGAAAAGTTTCACCAAGGATCGAATACCACTAACCCGATATAGCAGTAGGAAATCTGTGATTTCCGTCAATTCCGGAAATGTGTAATTCTCGAAATCCGTTTGGTTCGATTCTTCCATTAAAGTTATCACCAAGAATCCTTCAATCACTTGACATCCTGTTAGATTTTGTAGCTGCTGTGCTCTGTTACGTATATCGATACTTGTACAAGCTCCTGATGATCCTGATGTGACATTTGTATATGCGGCACAAACAACCATTGATATTGTAAAATTCAAAAGCATCATGGAGGCAATGAACCATAGAATGCAATTAAAGGATGTAAAGGAAGCGGATGATGATATTTAGAAAATGTTACATGAAAAACAAGATGTTTTTAATAAAGTTGGACTCTTCTCAGAGGACTTGCGTAAAAGTGAACATATTGTAGGACCAAATACCCATGCTAAAGTTTGCGATATGATATACTTACGTGATTCTCGGGCTGATCGCACAACACATCCCTTCGCGGTCACAATTACGGCGGACACAATCACTTAAGATTCACTCGCGATGAATGCGCACGGAATAACAAGAATCAACACAACTGACATTTCAATCAAAACAATCGGTAAGGCTGTTATTGATAATACAGTACAGTGCACGAAAGGATGGCCATCAAGTAAAAAACTGGGTTTGCGCCTGAGGAAAACGCTGCAAGGTTGAGCAGCCATGATGAATGTTGTGGCCTTAAACTTGGGTTCTTCAACTCAAGTAAAAAAGCCGTTGGGCCAAGTCGATAAAAGAGCCAGCGACGATGAAAACGGTGCCTTTTTTCCACGGATTTCTGGCCAACGAAGGACGTCTATCAAACCGACAGGCAGCGTTCAACTTATTCTCAAGAGGAGAAAGCATGTATCGTACACATCTGGGATTCATAAAACAAGATATCAACCCATTAGGAGAAGAAGAAAAGAAAAACTGCTCGAAACAACCAAAGATTGAAATTGGAACAGGAGATTGAGTGGAAAGCGAGGACATCGTTCATCGGCGGGGCCCCCAACGTAGAGTAAGTGGTAAGTTTTGATAAATCCTTTTTAATATCAATATTGTATTAAATTTACTGTGGAATAGTAATTGCGCGTAGCGCCCAGTATCATTTTTAACGTAACACAATGTATGTTACCTTATTTTCATCATCTTGCTGTACCCAGGTACCCAGGCTTTTCATATGCTAAAAGCGATACATGTGATATTGCTGCCAACTCTTTTGCTCTTGGTTTAGTTGTACATTTTTTATGCGATCATCATAAATTACAGCATTTTTCGGACTGACTATTTTTATCATTCCCATAACGTGAAGAGTATTATTGCCGTCAAGAGTATTGAAATTAATATCTGCATTGTCTTCAACATATTGTACCAACGCACCCGACTCTGATGATGAAATACGAGGGAGTGGATGGTAAACTGCTGAAACTTCATACTGTACGGTATTACTATATGGTACAGCAAATCCTAAAGTTGATAAAACATCCAATAATTTCTTAGATCCATATCTTCTGTAAAGAAATACAGAAAGGCCTAATAGAAGCTGTGATGAAAATTATCGTTCTCGTATCGAAGCCATTATTGCGAGACTGATAGATGTGCATTTTGTTTTTAAATGGTCTACTTATTCTCTTCTATTTTTGAATATAATTTTTTACAAAAAATGTGATAGTGTTTTTGGTATTTCTTCATTAATACCATCTAGCATTTTACTCGAAGGTGGATACGTCTTAGTTTCAACTACAGATGATCTAATATCTTCCCTAATAATAGCCGCAGCAGCTTCTACAATCCTTAAACGCTCTTCTGCAAGAGTGTTTTTTTTATTTCGTACCAACCTTTTGATTATACATTAACCTATGTATCACGGAAATATATATAATTGTAATTGAACTATTTTTTTTCTTGTGGTTATTATATCAGTTAAATACTTTTTTTTTTGTAGTTTTGTAATAATTGTCTTATCGTCGGGTATGTACTCCGTAGGGAGATCTTTAAGCTCTTACAAAGTAAATTGAGAATCTTCATTATTTTATAAGCAACAAAAAATCTCCTTGATTGATTGAGTGACTTGATCATCTCGTTGAGGCTTCTTATCTGCAGATGGTACTCGGGTTAAAAAGTTGGTATACCAAATAGTATGATACTTTGCTTAGGCAGTGATCAAATCACACTTGTAAAGTATAATTTCCTTCACTTCCGCTTCCACTTTCTTAATTACGTTATCTTTGCAGATCACCCAACCTTTCTTAATTTTGCCCTTCGCCAGGATTTGCTGGGAGTCTTTATCAGCTAGTTCGACAACAGCCATGCGTTGCCCCCTTGTGTTTTCACGTGTCAATCTTGCCTTGACTTCACTTAAGCTGGGGAACTCCCTCCTAATGGCATCCTCTACTTCAGCTTTGTCCGTGACGCAGTCGAGGTCCCTGATTTCCAGGGTGGCGATTGGTTCGAGCGAGGCAACGGTTGCCGTATCTCCAAGAACCTTTTGAACCGCGTCACGGAATGCATCTTTGTTTGTGGCCTCTGGCCCGAATTCTACCAGCAGGCCACCGGTCCGGGTTGGTCGAACTGCTTTGATGGCAGTTTTGGTGTCGTCTGGCTTGACTGCTCCTTTAATTTCATGGAGGACATCTGCGTAGGTTTGGCCCTTAGTGGATTTAATAAGCAGTGCCTCTCGCAAGGGTTTGCGCCGCGGTGTGCTTTTTGTTTTCTGCGGTATATCGGGGGATCTTTGCTCTTCTTTTCGTGGTTGAGCTCTTTGTCTGTTTTTTCTAGGAGTAGCTTTTTGGCCGCTTTTTTCGCTGCATTGTTTCGCACCACATGAAACTCCTCGCCTGGAGTGACAACTTCGTTTATGGTCTCGTCCTTCCTCCTTTTCTCACGTTCGCCTTCAATTGGGCTACCGGCCATTCTTTTGCTGCTGCCAAGACCCACTGATGCCTCCAGGGAGAGTGTGTCTTTTTGGTGCTTTTCGGTTGCAAGCCACCTCCGCCTGTAGTGCGTTATGCGGTCAAAAAGCTCCTCCAGTTCAAGAATGCCACTCCTGACACTCTTGCCTATGTTTTTCTGCACTTCGCAGGCAGCCCTCAGTTGTTTGACGATAGTTCCCGCTTTCCGACTAAACCGCTCCTCTTCGGCGCGGTCAAGGGTGATTTTGTTATTTGGCGCCACCTCTTGGGAGAGGCCCCCGTTTCCTATCCCTTTTGCTTCTATCGCTTGGGTGACGTTTGAAGTGGCGTCGGCCAACGGTAAAACTTCTCCCTCCCCCAGTCTTGCACTGGCCTCTGTTGGTGTCGCAGCTTGATCCGGATTGTGTTCGTCTTGCACTGGACGCTCCGGGGTGCGCACAGTCCTTCTACTGCGCCCAAAGGCCGCAATGATGCCAGGTTGCACATCGCACTCTGCCTTCTTTCGTTCGTTAGTCCGTCTGTCGTCTGTCTCCGATGATTTTACCTGTGATGTTGACTTTGACAGTGTTTCAGGGGTTTGCAGCCTCCCCCCGCAATCGGTGACTAGTTTTATCGGTGTTCTTGCCAACAGCGGTTTTGGCTGAAAGGATTCTACGTGCTAGCGTCCTGTTTGCTTGTAGTTATATCTGTTACAGAAGCCAAGTTCACCATTTCTATAACATTGCAATCGCTGGATGACGACGGCCGAGAGCCTGCTCGCTCACTACCCTCTGCCGCCGGTACTGGGGATCCGACCCCCTGCACCGTAATTTGGTTCCCCTTGTGGACCTGCATGGTTTGGTTTTCTGTCTGGGTTTCCGTTCCCATAGCATTTTACCTACTGCCAGGATATATGGATAATTGATGACGCCATATATTTCGTCATGTCACAGTGGAGATCATTGACACTCAGGTATTTGTCCTGAGACTCTCCCTTCACTGCCGACCATTGCCCGCGGCTGCTTATTGGTTATTTGTAGCGAACCTTTCGAGAAAGGTCTGCCCCTATCCGCAACCCTGGGGACGCGCTTGGTTCCCCGGTCTGAAGGCACTATCGATAAATCGATAACCATTCCGAGGTTGACCCCTTATTTTACCTAATATGACTGGGAAATGCCTATCTCCCCAGCATAAGATATTATTGTTTGAACCTCAATTACCATCAAATCATTTATGCGACCATCATTGAGACAACTGTATCTGAGCCTTTGGCAAATTTAAAGTTTCTTTTTAGATTTTAAGGACAAAAATTTACATTGCAATAATCGCACTATTCCTAACAAAGTTTGTTAAATTTTGACTTTGGAGGCATTTGCTGCCCTTGTACTCACGAAGATCAACATCCATGATTTTTTTTCAGTCTCTTCGGCTCAAAAATGTCCAATACTGAACGAGGACACATATTTTTCACATATATTGACTTGCCTCGCTCCCTCTATATAATTACCGTTCTTTAGATACTCGATTCTAAAAGTTTTCGACAAGACTTTTCATTTGATGTCCATATTGGCTGCCTTTGGTTAAAAAAATCTTTAAGCTATAATTTCCACGTACCCCCTTTAAGAGCCTTAAAAATTTGTCGATTCCGAAATCGTGGACAAGGCTGCCACTTTTGTTCTACGTATAACGTTTCATAAATTTAACTGTCGTAGTTTCAAACTAAAATTTCTGAGATGCGCCAACGGACAGACAGGTCGTGAAATTAATTGGGTTTTGTAAAGATATTTCACGAAATCTTGAAAAACCGCTTTAAATCTGTCCTTGGTGAATTTAAATGAAGTCATTAAAAACCCGAAGAGCTGAGACAATAGCGCGTGATTCCTACGAACGTACTTGTTTCGAACTTCAAATTATCCGAGTCTGAGTGATTCTAGAATCTTGTGAAATGGTGAAAGGAACAATTATTCGTGGATATCCTTTGTCTTTTCATGTCTGATGAGCAAACACAGCGAAGGGAGCAAAAAATTTAAGGAGAATTTGGCCTGAAGATATTTTAATTTATTTTCGTTTCGAAACTTGTGTCTGAACTTTCAGTGAAAACATATTCCAAAACTCTGTGCCGGCATGTAGTGATTTTTTTATAAAGACAAATACATGAATTGTGCATTAGCGTTGCTACTACCCCAACTAACCATCGTTAGTAACCTTAAAAAAATGTTTTTGAAAGAGAAGATAAAAATGCAATAATAACAGAAAATAAATCAACGAATGGAATAATGACGGCAGTGCGAAACTGCGTTTTCAGGACTAAGGTAACAAAGAAAACACAAATGACCTCATTTGTTCTTATTTTTCCGACGATATCATAGCCACTAGATCGACGTCCAATGTAGGTCAGAAGGACATTAATCATGGCTAATGGTTTGCATTCTTCAAGCATTTCGTAGTCACAAGCTGGGAAAAATGATTAACGAATTCTTTAACCTGCGACTACATCGCTATAAAATACATTTAGGACTGATGAAACTTGACTAATGAAGTCAATAATGTTGTCAGCCTCAACAACACCTGCTGCTACAACGGCTTGCCTGAATTTAGCTGCTTTTCAGTTCACACACTTTTGGTGCTTGACTCCTGGGAAAAATTCCATGTTTAACTTAATATTTTCAAAGGGTGCATTAGCGCGCGCAATAATATTTCAGCGTTACACATACATTAATCACAGCTTTCCTCAGGTGGCTGTTGGTTAGCAAGGATGTTCAGCTCTCTTAAAGCTATCGTCATAACACGAATCTCTTGAGGCTGAATGTATGACGTTTCAAGGAGGAATTTTTGGGGTTTGAAATTATGTTGTTGTAATGTTTTTACACAATACGTTATTTATCAACGAGTTCTTCTTAAATCTTAATTGAATTTGAATAAAATCAATTCATTTTACACTCAGTATTATCAAAAAATATTTCTCATTTTAGGAAGTTAAAATGGCTTAAATTTTAAACCTTTTGTGTTTCAAGAAATATTCCTATACATCTTTGCATTAAATTGTATATTAATATTCCCGATTAAATCCCCGAATTGCCATTACTTTGTTGTTTTCTAAGATAATTTGGCTGTGTAATGATTCCAAGCCAGAGATTTATACTATTAAACCTTTACTATAGGTTGAAATAACATTGCGCCCTGTATAGTGGCGGATAGGAACCCGAACCAAATACCAACATGATTTTATTAAAAAAAACCACTCATTGAAAAACAAATGACAACTATAATTTACTCATATTTTTGCACAACGTCTCTTGATATAGACATGTATTATTCCCTGCGATAAGCAGGTCTTTTACCACAGCATCGTAGAATGAAGCTGGTTGCATCAACAACCAAGAATTTCTAATCACCCTCGTCGTTTTCAAATCGTTGCTCTCCTAAAGCTTCCTCAAGTAGTCCAAAGAAATGGAAACCAAATCAAGGCCGGGAGAAATGCATGAAAGGTTATTTTTGAGATTTCGTCATTGAAGTACTCGTCAGATGGATTCGCGTGATCTCAATTTATATGTTAAGTAATGTTCATGACTCTAAAACAATTTTTCATGCATTTTTCCCAGTAAAATAAAAAGCTATAAACGTTTTTTCATCTTCACATAAAACTTCTCTCACGTAATTCGTGCATTAGCTCAGATAAACTCATCTTTGAGTTGATCAGTAGACTTATGTACTTCACCGCTATTTTCGACCCTTTAGTAAGTCTCCAATACTGATTATCTGACCATACGTAGCCTAAGTTGCACTTGCTCAACGGTGCGTCCAGCGACCAGAGCTCCAATATCATCTGCATAGCCAATCCAGCGCGACTCATCTGGCATCTCCAGTCTCAGTAGCCCGTCGTAAGACACGTTCCACAGGTCTAGACCAAGGATAGATCCCTGGGCAACACCCGATGTAACTTCCATCCTTTGTTGGCCCTGTGTCGTGTCGTAGAGCAGGCTTCGGTACTCCAGGTAGTCCTTCAAAAGCCGCATTAGATATTCTGGAAGTTGTAAAGAGTTTTCCAGCGTTTCCTGAATCTAGCGGAGTTGAAGGTGTTCCTAACGTCGAGTGTCACAAACAGGACGAACCATCGCTTGTTGCAGCTATTGCCTCTGCTTTTTGGACCGTGCTCACCACCTGTACTATCGCATCAATAGTAGAACTTCCTGCTCTAAAGCCGCACTGCCGAAGGGATAGGTCCCCAGCAGCACGAATCGCGTCAATGAGTCTTCCCTTGATGCGTTTCTCTAGCACTTTCCCAGCAGTGTCTAGCTTGCATAACAGGCGGTATGCAGACGGTGATCCAAGATTCTCTTTCCCCTTGCTGATCAGCACGAGCCTTGCCACCTTCCATCTTACCGGGAAACCCCCGTCCCGTAGACAAGCGTTGAATGTGCTGAGCAGCAGGTCAGGACAATGACGATCGCAAGATGTAACACCTCAGCTGGAATACCATCTAGACCTGGAGCCTTCCTTGCTTTCAATGAAAAGACTGCCTCTTCTTATTCCGACTGGTTGAAAAGTGGACACTCGACTGCTGTTTCTCCATGGACAGTTTCAAAACGGACGGGATGGGTGGGGAAGAGTGCCCGCACTATCTCTTCCATCTTTTCCGCATCATCTATGCATAGTTTCCGTAGGGCAACAAGCTTCCACATAACTTGCCTGCAGCCAAGGCCCCACGAATCCTTGTTCACATTGTCTACTAGATCTTGCCAGCAGCGGTCTTTGCTGTTATTGGTCAATTCGCGAAGGCATTCCCTGGCCGACTTACATGCTGCTACCCTGCTGCTAAGCTCGTCACGGTTCCGTGCCCGTTGAGCCTCACTCCAAAGCTTGCGGCAGTCCCTTCGTTTTTCATCGATTTCAGTCAACCACCAGTACACTATGGGCTTGCCGTGCCGGGGTTTTCGACGGGGCATAGAAGCGTTGCAAGCAGTTGTGATGATGCTCATAGTTCACCATGTCTTGAGCTGCCAGTTCTTCCGTCCCCTGCCAATCTCCCTGCTGCTGTGAGCACCTCGCACGAACCTTTTGACGTCCATCCTTCCTATGTTCCATCCTGTTGTAGAATCCCGAGAGCATGGACGTCGGGAGAGAACATCACTTATCTCAAGCGGATTGCACTGACAATCACTGGCTGAGTAGTTGTCTAAAACTCTCCAATTGTATATCCTCCATACTAAGGACTCTGAGGCGAATGTCACATCTAATATGGTTCCTTCACAGCCAATATGGCGGTACGACGAGCACCGTCCTGGCCGCCATTTTATGGATTCGTTTTCCCTGAGGATCTGGCTCATTCGATTGCTTTAGCGTTGAAGATAGCGCTCTTCAAAGTATTCAGGATGGATTAGAAAGATGATATCGATTCGCTCGACGTTAGGTACACACTAAAGGAGATGCTCCCTGAGCACTAAACCCACTTAAAACCATCCCCCGTCCGCGGCTATCCACCTAGAAATCACTGTTCTGAACCCAGATGGTGGCAGTACTAGTTTCATCAGGATACCACAATGCCGAGCTTTTATCATAGTGTTGCTCAGTCAGCAGCAAGAAGTCGGCTTTCATGTCCCTCGCAAACTGCTCAAGCAGATGGTTGAACTACGGGGTAGGTTTCGCTGCAGAGTGCGGGTCATTGAAGTTCTGATTTTGCCTTGGCTATGGCTTCCTGAAAAACCCGGCATTTTCCTGATCCCAAGGGTTGCCCGAAATCCAGTCTTGGATCAGCATCCTTGCAAAGAATACAGTGTGCCTCCTCCGTACACTCATTTCTTTTATGTCCTATTTCACCACAATGATAATATAGGTTACTCCTATCGGGTCCTTGGCTGACTTGTGCGGTGTGACCATAGCTAAGGCATTTGAAACATTGAAGAGGCGCTGCTCTTCGCCGTATCCTGCAGACAACCGACCCTATTCTTACTTTGTCCTTACTCAGAAATTGTTTGGCGTCCTTTTCGGTCAATGATGGCCATGCGTTGTCCCCTTTGGTTTTCTGGTGTCAGCCTTGCTTTGATTCTGCCCACGCTAGGGAACTCCCTTTTGATGCCCTCTTCTACCTCGGCCAAATCCATGACATAGTCAATGCCTCTTATTTCGATCGTTGCCACCGGCTCATATCTTAAATATCATTGCGAGTCCAGTTTGTTTCCTGGATTGCCAGTATGTTTAATTTATATTGACTAGCCAGTTGTTTAAAGACCCTAACAGCGCCATCGTTGTTGAGTAATCTGACATTTCAGGATCCAATGCCATAGTTTCTTTTTTGGATGCGAGGTCATTACCGTAGGTCCAATCCATTCTCACCCTTATTTGCAGGTTTCGAAACAATGTAGCATTTTCCAGGGACAAGGATGCCTAACCTCTATTCCGGTGGCGTGGTTGCTACTTTCGGTTCCATGAGTAGGCATGGAAGACTTGCCTTGACTCAGCTGCATCTCACGAGGTGTAAGTAAGATTAATTAGCAAAGCCTCAGGTGTATTTGCAGTTATTGGCGTTTCCCTGATGGCGTTTCCCTCAAGGGAACTAGTAAACACAATGTGTGACCTCGATATCACTTACCATTTTGTTATCAGATTCAGGATGAGGAAACTGTTGGCTGGGGAAACAAGAGAATCCCTCCATCTTTCTCAAATGGGTTTGAAAGCACCTACGGCAGAGTTAGAAAAGAAAGTTAGGGGAGTATATTTCCCTTGAAGAATCTAGATACTATAGGCCTACTAGAGCCGATGTCAAAAAAATAGCATATCAATTAGCATTCAAAAACAACATCGGAAATATGTAAATTTAAAAATTAAATAGCGGGGCGTGCTTGACTAGATCACTTTTTGAAGTGGTATAAAAACACATTATGTTCACACAGCCTAATGAAAATATTGCTTGCTAATACCCAAGGCTTTAATTGTGCAGAAATCAAAGAAGTTTTTGATGTGTGGGTAGCTGAAATGAGAAAAAGAATTTATCCTTCTGATAAAATTCTCAATGCAAATGAGACTGGGTTAACGATTGTGTAGAGAAAAGAAGTTGGAAGAAGCTATGACTACTGCAGAACGCGGATAATTTCGTACTGCACTTTGCTGTTTGATTGTATAGGTTGACTTTGTACCACCGATGATGATTTTTCCAAGAAAAAACTTCACGCACAGGTGAAAGATACCAGCGCAAGACGAAATTATGGTGTTTTTCGACGTGAAAACTCTATTTCCGAGTATTCTGGTGTTGGAAACACAGGGATGCATAGAAAAATGGCTTGCCTACAAAGAAAATTCATTATCTTCGAAAATAGAAACTGGGCGGTACATCAAACTTGCGAAACTGTGCTTGACCGAAAATTGTTTCACCTTTAGGGGGAAATTTTATAAGACTAAAGGCGAAGTAGCGATGGAAAATCCGCTATCGCCATTTATGACGAAATCAGAAGAGAGACTGCAGGAGAAAGGCCAGTTACCAAATTACAGGGTCTGATATGTGGCCCACGTGTTTGCGTATGTGAAAAGGAATGACGTGGAGAAGGTATTTGCTGACCTGAATCGAACCCACAGGAATATAGTATTCAGGATGGAGGAAGAGAAGGACGGTAAACTATCGTTCCTCGATACAGTAGTAAGGAGAACTCAAACAAATATCACTTTCAACGTATACTAGAAAGCAACTCACACACAGAGAACGATGCCAAACGTATCAATTCATTCGCAGCAAATCAAGGTTTCTCCGCACAGAGCCATGATCCACAGGATGCAAGATTTTTGGCTAAGCAAAGAAGCTAAGAAAAAGAAGATAAAGTACATTGTTGAGACAGCTAGACTAAACGGTTTCAAGGGCTCAACAATTAGGAGAATGACACAGAAGATCCAGATAACTAGACAGCGACAGGGGCAATCAAAGAACGTACTGGAAGGCTTTAACTTATCGTGAAGGTATCAGCAATCGGATCAAGAGGCGAATCAATCAGCTCAATTCTGTATGGTTAATTGAATCAAGCAGCAAGAACCAGCTCAAAAATATTCTCGGATCCACGAAGGACAAACGCGAACCACACAAAAAATCTGGTATCTATCGCATTCAAGGCCCCACTTGTCAAGAAGTGTACATAGGTCAAAATAGGAGACTCATTGGCACGCGAATCAAGGACCATCTAGGCGAAGCAGCAGCGAAAAGAAGAAGGGAAGAACTTAGAATTTCAAGTGGGTAGTAGCGAAACATATTGTCGCGTGTTACGGTTCGCGGCCGATAGGTTTAATGTCCCGGGAAAGTGAAAACGCATTGTCTTTTACATTAAGTTAAAAGGGTTTATTTGCTCAATAATCATTGTCACTATTTAACAAAAATTTATTATAATGTTATTTTTAACATGTCTATAAATTTATATTTGAACTGTCTTCACTGTCAATCAATATCGCCTTTAATTCGCGCTCCACACTAGGTACCTCAGTTTCTACTATCGTGGTTTTACTTACTATTCTCCCCCATTTATTCAGCTCGGCTTTATATATCTCTAGTCATTCAATCCATTTCTTGTACAATGGTGACTGTTCTGATGAGAACTACCTGGAATATTCGAGAAATTCTGAATTTTCGCAGTGACGTCACATTCAGCTATTGATCATGGATTTACTTGGTCCATTCTTGCACTTTCCATCCATTCTTGCGTTTTCTTTTCTTGGTAATCATGATGTTATTAATAGTTGATAGAACAATTGCGACAGAAGCTCGCAGAATTGTTTGGAAATGTAACACTGCCCCTACCTCAGTTCTTGTCACCCCGAAAAGATGTGTTGCCAGTTGTAGTTGTCTGGGGCAAGACGGGTCCAGGTGCACGATTTTCATTTTGGCTCTCGACTTTTGGCGTTCCTGTATGCGATATACGACGTCGTTGATTCGCTTTGTAACTCGGTATGGTCCCTTCCAATTATGCTGCAACTTCGGAGACCTACCCTTCCGCCGTTGTGGATTACATAGCCACACCAAGTCATCTTGCTGGAAGCCAGTAGAATTTGCCTTTAGATCATACCTGGTCTTTATGCGGTCAGTAGCCAATTTTAGGTGTTTTCGCACTGTCCGATGTATCTGGTTCAACCGTTGTCTTAGATCACTTGCGTACTCCGAGACCGTTTGGGGTTTCTCAGGGGGTGTTCGGAGCTTATCAGCTATATTAGCCGGCAGACGAATAGTCTTTCCAAAAATGGCTTTGGCTGGGGCTTGGCCCGTCGATGCATGTTTGGCAGCTCTATACGCTATCAAGAATATTGAGTTGTGCCGGTCCCAGTCCCTTTAATTCTTGTCAACCATCTTGGCCATGTGTTTATTGGGTGTGCCTTTGAAACGTTCGACCATTCCATCGGATTGGGAATGCAGCGGTGTTGTCCTCGTTTTCCGCATTCCCAGCAGTTCGCACATTTCGCCAAAAACTAGTGACTCAAAGTTTCGGCCTTGATCCGAATGAACTTCAAAAGGTACGCCGTACCTACTGACCCAATTTAACACTAGCTGCTCGGCTACAGTAGTTGCTTCCTGGTTGGGAATGGAATAGACCCTGGGCTACTTGCTGAAATAATCGGCCACAACCAGCGTATTTTGATTTCCCCATTCGGATCCAGGAAAGGGTCCTGCGATGTCAACAGCAATCGTTTCAAACAATACACCCACGTTATAGGTTTGCATTTGTCCTCTCAGTCGTCGCTTTGGACCTTTGACGGAAGCGCAAATTGTGCATCTGCGGCACCAGTCCTCTACGTCTTTTCAAACGTGGAGCCAGTAAAACTTTTCCCGCAATTTCGGTAAGGTCTTGTTGACACCAACGTGGCCTCCCGAGGATCCTTCGTGCATCTCCTAAACCACATCGTAGATTCGGCTCTTGGAAAGTATAGTAGGTGCCGTCCGCCGTTTCCCGTTTCCGCTTGAGTATGCCACCCTCCACCTGAAGGGAGTTCCATTGTACCCACTAGCTTTTCACGGTTATGCCATACATTGAAACGTCTTTCAACTCAGGTCGCCCAGTTATCTCCTTCCATACGAATAATAGTCCGATGTCTTCCTCTAATGACCAACCTTCATCGAATTCAGCGTTATCATTCGCAGATCAGTGGTCGGCTCCTTTTCCTCAGTCAGTCGGCAATGATTGCAGTTAGCATGGATGACGAGATAGGGCGTCAGCATTTTCATAAACTCCACTCTTCCGATGAACAATTTTGTAGTCGTATGGCTGCAATCTTTTGATCCATCTCTTAACTTGTCTCTCGGAGCTTTTGAAGATCAGCAGCCATCTCAGCGATGCATAGTCTGCTCGAAGAACAAATTTCTGGCCATATAGGTACTTGTGGAACAGCTTGGTTGCCTCGATTATAGCCAATAGCTTCTTCCGGATCACTCAGTACTTCCTCTCACTTTTTGCGAGAACTTGACTGTAATACGAGAGGACTTTTTCTTTGCCATCGATCTGCTGGGAGAGTACAGCTCCGATCCCGCCGTTGCTTGCATCGGTGTCAACTACAAACATTTATTCGGGTTTTGGATATGCCAGCACGGGTGATTCACACAGCTTCTCCTTCAAGGTCTCAAAGTCTGCCTGGCATTCTTCATTTCAGACATACGGATAATTTTCCTCGGTTAGCTGAGGCAGACACTTAGCTATTTTGGCAAAGCCTTTGTCGAATCTTCGATGGTAGGTCACCAGAACCAGAAAACCTCGCAGTTGGCGCTTGTTATTTGGTGTTGGCCAGCTTTTCACGGCTTCAATTTTCCCAGAGTCTGTTTGACCCTTTCTGCTGATACGACGTGTCCCAGGTATTTTACTTCAGATGCAAAAAAGAAACCCTTGTTGGGACAAAGTTTGAGATTCGCCTGTTGCAATCGAGAGAACACCTCTTCTAAGTTTCGCAAATGCTCTTGGAACGTTCTCCCAATAACAATGATGTCATGTAGGTAGACCAAGCAGGTCTTCCAGGTTAGACTGCGTAGCACGTATTCCATCAGGCGTTCGAAGGTGGCTGGAGCATTGCAAAGCCCAAATGGCATCACCTTAAATAGTCACGATCCGGTCCCAACTGAAAACACGGCCTTCTCTCGGTCCTTCTTGTAGATTTCTACCTGCCAGTAACCACTCTTGAGATTGAGTATAAAAAACCATATTGCGTTGGCTAAAGTGTTTATGATGTCATCGATGCGTGGAAGCGGGTAACTATTTTTCGTAGTGACGTCGTTAAGCTTCCTAAATTCGATACAAAAACGAGTGCTACTATCCTTTTTCCTTACTAGAACTACTGGCGCGGTTCATGGACTTACAGAGGGCTCGATAATACCTTGTTTTTCCATAACCGAAATCAGTGCGTTCACTTCTCCTTGTTTGGCTATAGGAAGTCGTCTCGGCGCTTGTCGAATCGGCTTGGCTCCCTGTTTATCTATGACGTGAGCTACCATACTCGCTCGGCCTTGGCCATTCGGGCTTGTTGAGAAGACGTCACTATACTTTGTGACTAAATCAGTGGCTCGCTTGAATAGCTGCACTGGCAATTTGGTCCGGTTCAATATTGCAGACGTGAGTTCCCGGGTATGTGACTTGCTTCTTTTTCCAATGATGGTCGTGAGTAGCTTCCAAAGAGATGATGGTGGAAAGAAGCTGCCGATGACTTCTCTCGCTTTGATGATTGTGGTTGAGTTTGCGGTGTTAAGGACTCTTACCGGCACATATCAGTTCCTTATAGATCTTACAAGTCTTCATTCTACAAGGAAACTGCGCAATGCGGACGTCTTCGTTGGCTCTATCAGATAAGATCGGTGGTCTCCAGAATCTTCACCAAGCTTGGCCCATACAATGCTCTCGGAAGATTTCCGTACATCAGTGTCGGCACATACTACCACATTCATCGTGGGAATTCGGACGCTGGGATCCTCTATCAATACTTCGACATACCGCCATTTCAATACCCGTTTGCCCAAATCCAACGTGATTACATGTGGTCGCAGAAAATTCATTCCGACAATGCAGTCATCCATAATGTTCGCGACCAGAAAATTGTGTCGGAACGCAACGTCTCCCAACTGTATCTGGAGGTTGGTCTCTCCACAAACAGGTGCAGTTTCTCCAGTAGCTGCCCATAGTGAGAACATCATACCCGTGGGAAATAGTTGTTGCCGCACTAGCTCTGGGCGGATAATCGATCAGGTTGCGCAGTGTTCTCCGTCAACTTGACCCGGAAGGCATAAGTCTGCTTCTCCACGCTGTAGTCTTGACATGGCAATGGTGGCGCTGGGGATGTCGATTCTCCTAGCCAACCTCTGCCCCACGTAGTTGGCCCCCTTAGTTTGAAGCGCTTCCATTCTGGCCTCCTGACTCGGTCTTGATCTCCTCCACCCTGGACAGAAGCTTGGCAATTCCAGCATCTAGGCGCACCATTTACCTGCAGCTCACGCTCAATTTCCACGTGCTCACAACTGTACTCTTCTTTCACTACTTCGCGAACCCAGGCAGTAGTACGACTCACATTCTTCTCTGCTTCAAAGTTCAGACTATAAGCCAATGCGTCCTTAACCGTTTGCTTTTGAGCTAAACGCACGGCTTGTTGTAATTTTCGGTCCTTTAATGCGCTGATAAATGTGCTCTGTCGGTGCGTCATCTCGATATTCTGGGTAAGCCAGAAGTGCCAGTCGCTCAATGTCTTGGGCTAGCTGCTGTAGGGTTTCGCTAGATTTCAGCACCCGATGCCGTAGCTGTGACCGATAAATCTACTTCAGATGATCCATAATGCATGTCAAGCGCATTCATTACAGCAGCCGAGTTTCAATGCAACTCAATGGGGATAGCCTGCAAAAGCTCAGCAGCTGGGCCTCTTAGAGCAAGAATTAACGCAGTTGGTCGGTCCTGCTCAATCCAGTGATTTGTCCTTTGCGCCGACTCAAACCGGATTTTGTAGATACTCAAGACCATTTGCCCGTCGAATATTGGCGTGTTCACATTTCCGGATGTGCTTTGTGCTGCGGTTATAAGCGGAGCTGGTGAGGTGGGAACTACTGCCTTCGCTGCTTCCAATTCCTTTTTCATTTTTTCCATCGCATTGCTAAACTTCTCCTCGAACTGGTAGACTTTTTCATCGACGCATTTAATTTTGTTGTTCAGACTACCGAGCTCCGCTTTTATTTCGGTTGACTGTTTTTGCAAGTCTGCCTTGATTTTGAATGCTCGTTGGTCTAGCTTCGTTGATTGCTCCTCCAGCTTCTGTGTGATGTCTGCCTTTATCTCGAATGCTTGTTAGTCCAGCTTCGCTGATTGTTTATTTAGCTTCTCGGTTTGTTCATTTAGCTTCGCTAATTGCTCATTCAGCTTTACCTTCGCTTTTAAACTGGATGAATGTTGTCGCTGCTCTTGCTGCATCAGCATCAACGTTTGCATCAGTGCATTTTGGTGTTTCTGCTTCTCCCTTAACCTCCGACATGGTCAATTCATTAATTTTTAAATGAGAGCTTTGTGGTATTTTAATTATTTCGGCTTTTTCCCCAGTTTCCACGTTAAATTTTCCTATTGCACATTGTAAAAGTGTTTCAAAGTTTTCTTTCTCGCTTCTGACACCACTGTCAGGTGCAACGGTTTGCGGCCAATAAGTTTAATGCTCTTGAAAACTTAAAACACACTGCTTTCGAGTACATTTGCTTATTGATCATGATGTTATTAATAGTTGCGACAACATTGCGACAGTAGCTCGCAGAATTGTTTGGACATGTAACAATACCAATACATAAAAAAGGTGAAAAGTGGCTTGCGGTGGACTACAGGGGCATTGCCATCTTGTCTGCTTTGCCAAAACTATTTGTGAAAATTATATGTAGTGAAATTTCTCCCCTTATTGAACCATTTCTCAATGAAGAGCAACATGGCTTCCGTAAAACAGATCCACTACCACAAATCTAATCACTCTGATGTCAGATATTCTTAGTGAAATGGAGCAAGGAAATCAGATTGTTACCATATACACAGATTTCAAAAAGGAGTTGATAGAGTGAATCATGGAATTTAGTTATCCGTTTCGCTACTCAGCTGGATTCAGTCAAGATTAGAGATCAATGTCACCTCTGGGGTTCCTCAGGGTAGTCCTCTTGGCCCACTTCCATTCAACATTTTCATTTCAGATCTTTCAAAAGCACTGTTTGATATTCCGCGTCTTTTTTATGCCGGCGACCGCAAACTGTATAACAGTATATCTTATTTCCAGTTCAAATTAACCACCCTCCCACCAATGGCGCGATGTGAATCAGCTTGAACTTAATTTGTAAAAATGTCTCGAAATAAGCTTGTCAAGAAAAAAGATTGTTATCACATATAATTATGAAATTAATAACACACAACTGAGAAGAGTTGAAAAAGTTGTAGACCTTGGCGTAGTCTAAGACTCCAAACTCAGATTCAACTTTCACCATGATAAAATACTGTGCAAAGCTGACAAGCTGTTAGGTTTTATTAAACGGAGAACGAAAGAATTTATGAGTGGTTGGGCAACAAAATCATCCTTCTCTCGAATACGGCTGCATAATCCGGGACCCAATATATGAAATCTATAGCCGCAGTCTTGAATCTGCACAAAAACAATTTTTAATTTTTGCCTTAACATCTCTGTACGCCCCGACTTCTTTTCATCTTATGAGGATCGACTTCAAACATTAAACCTGACATCACTCGCTTCTAGAAGAGTCGTTTTGTCTGCATGTCTATCTTTCGACGTCTTAAGGTGTAATATTCAAGATCCATTTTTGTCAGACAAGATTCACTTTCACGATCCTGTTAGAGTATGCACCACACCAATTATGCAGACAACGAGCCTGTCAACAGATGCTGTAAAATTTTCAATAAGTTCAGCGAGCAAATTATGTCGTATCAAGTGGAGAAAATTTTAAAAAAATAAGTTTCCAAAAAAACTACGGGAAACTAGTTCAAATGAAAGACGAGTTTATTTAATAACGAATATAATAGTTTATTAATACGGAATACTTCACTCAAGTGAGAGATATGCGCAACTGGGGTGAGAAGCTTGTCTTTCCCGGTTTTTAATATTTCGCAATTGCTGTCGATGCGTCTGCTGACGATATGTCTGCTGACGATGCGTCGGGCTATTTGCTACTTTCCAGAAAGTTTGCAGTGTCAGTTTTCCGTGAATCTAGAATTTCCGCATCTAACGGAATAGATGCAGACGCGTGTGAATTAATTTTATTCCGCACGTGTGCTGATACATACATAACTACGTTGCTCCCCAACCACTTTCAAATTCTGTTTTAAGTCCAAAATATTACAAATCCTCAATTCCTCGACAACATAGACAATATTTTTGTGTGCTTTGTATTTTTTTTTTTATTTCAATTTGCTATGTACTTAAATTTAAATGAATAAAATTTGAGATCCCAAGCAGGTTTCTGCTGTCAACATCTGCGGAGTCTTCCCATCGTTTTTTTTCAGTTTCTCAACAGGGTGGTTCTCGCATTGTACTCTACTCTTCAATATTCACTTTGGGAGCCGGTAATCTTTCATCCATTCCACATGTCCTACCCATTGTACTTTGCGTAATTTTATACATGTGGATGAAGGTGGCTCGTTATATTCGTATAAACCATACAATTTTAAGCTTTAGCTTATTAACATTCAAATATAGAATCCACACATCTTAGCACGATTTTCGGAATGGAGTCTTCAGACTTGAGTACTCACATTACCACTAGATTTAGCTTAACTAATCTCTGCAAATCAGAATATATTTCACGTTAGATGTAAATAAATTTCAATATACATACGGGTAAAAGTTTTTTTTTAAACATGAAGTCTTAAGCTTGACATGATTCGCAACAGTTTCACCAACACATCAATCTTCAGTCATTATCCTCCTCAACATTGCCTTGAGTCAGTTCAAAGCTCCATGGGGATTGTCAATAGCGTTAAAGCACTTCATAACGTACAATGCACGCAAAAGAGTTCAAGTCACGAGAGAAGTTAATTATTAACTTCCATTTCGTCTACATAAACATATCCATTATGTTGTAAAACGTTACTAGTAAGTCTACATCACGTGTTTTGTTATACGAGTACATGAACAATCCTAAGACAAGTTCTTGTTTCTTTGCACCATCTCACCTACGACGGTTGTATTACATGTACGTTCTTAACACGCTACAATGTGGTTTAGTATTGCCTGATTAGCAAAACAATAAAGCTCTCCTCCATAAATCCCAATGGAAAAATGTGTACTGTAAAATACATCTAAGCCTCTTTGGACTCGATACATTACTGAGTCAAAGCAAAGAATGAGATTGGTAAGGACAATTTTAATGCTTTGTTTTGTTTTCATTAGGTCAAACATTTAATCCTTCAAAACAAATTATCTTGCACTTTAGCTAAGCCAGACGACCACTTAATTTCTCCAGACTTGAGGTGATTAATTATACAGTAACCAGAAGCCATGATACTTGAGCTTGTTCAAGATAATGTAGAGGATGAAATGTGCATAGGCTTAGCGAAATAAGAAATTGATTCCTCTCACTACTGAAGGTAAGAAGCATTTCTGGCTTTCCACACGCTAGCTTAACACTAACTAAATGCTTTCTCGTTAATTTCGATTGTACAATAGTGCAACTAAGTACCTATCGTTGGCTTGCGTGACTCGAACTCCTTTCAAACAGAAACCAAATAGCGGTGGAAATGAAACCAAACTTAGGCGCGAAAGAAAGAATCAATAAGTCTGTGAATTATCGTGGGAGTTTGGAGCAGAACAACAAATGATTAGAACTACTCCTATACAATTTTTGGGCATTATATCCTGACCTAGTTTGGATAATTTATAGGAATAAATGGGCCACTAAATTTTTTCGTTAAAATTCTTCCTAATAACCATGATTAGTAAGGAGACCTAAAAATCATAGGGATTGGAGTGGGTTTGGCCATTCATTGCTCATTCAGTTCGGCATGTGGTTTGATTTCCTTTAATCTAGTTAAATGTAGGAAAGCAGTTTTTTTTACTTTATTGTTTATATAACAGCGGGAAAAGAATTCCTGCTTTACATCATTTCCTTTAGCAATAATTCAAGTCAAGAAATGATTTCGTGGATTTCCATCACTAGCCCACATGAACGTATGAGAAATGTGTTGCACGTTGGCACATATGGCTTATATAAGTCCTACAGTGAAAGCTACCGCCCATTGTTGTATTAGCCATTTGTGTGGACTATCAAGGCAATATTCTCAGACGGTTTTGTGGGGACTATCATGCAATTTCCAGTAGAGTAAACTGTGCGGTCAACCTTCAGCGCCACATTTGGATGGGTGAATGGCATCTGGTCAGGACAATATGTTTTGAAATTGAAGATGTGGCTACAATACTTTGTTGGTATTCCGTTTGGTATAGAAGACAGTTGCTCGTATAAAGTAAGCTGTGCAGATTAAATTAATCGAAGATGTTTTGGGGGATGAAATAATTAAGGAAACAACACGATTTGCTGCTACAACTTAAGAATAAAATAAAGGAAGAAGTTATGCTCACTGCATGAATGGACGGATATACAGACAGCAATTCGTGTAAATATTGTGTAGAAAATTCTGCTAAGTTAGAAGAGTTATTATATCGGGAAAACATACCAGCTCCTCCCATTGTTATACTTGTTGGCCAAAAATCCAAACAATAGTTGTACTCGTAATTGATTTAATCACCAACGCTTCATAGAAAAGAAAACAGATTAATTCAATCTGCGTTTAGGCGCTTGGTTAATATCATAAAGAATTTATTCCATTTATGAAGCCAGAAGAAAAGAAAAATAACCATTAGACCTCCTAAGACGACTCCGCAATATGCTAAGTACTAACTGGTCGTAAAAATACCACCAGACATTAAACACCATTAGCCAAAAGAGCAAATTTCTTGCAGGCACCTTTAGTTTAGAAAGTAAATAATTTGATTGACCACAACTTTGATAGTTAAATACTGTTCATGAAAAATTTTCTGTTGCGTAAATACTTCCAATGTAAGTCATTTTAAATGTTTCTATGAAAAACTTTTAGAAAAAAAAAAGAAAACCGTCTTCAAAATGCCCTAAAAAGGATGAAATAAATTTTATGGAATCGGTGCAAATTCATATTTTCCCCATTCTTTTGTGATGGTGCAGATGTTGGAAGTATTTATGTTGAAATGGGGAAATTCATTTGGCACCGCTTCCATAAAATTTATTTCATCCTTTTTAGGGCATTTTGAAGTCGGTTTTCTTTTTTTTTCTAAAAGGTTTCTTATTTCATTTCATTTCAAAACTTTCAAAACTCAGTTTCTTGAATACATTGTATCATGTACTCGTATATTAAAATATAATTTTTTACTGCAATGCAAAAATCACTACGGCTAAAATCTGCAGCGTTCATTGGAATCGAATTTAATTCTGGTACATTTAATACATGATCTCATCAACGTCTACCTTGATTTTAGACTTCATAAAAATCCAATATGGATTGTAGCTTTGAAAGATTTTCGAGTTTCGAACTTTGTCCAGACGCAATGTTTATATTCTGACTTGACTCTGAAGTGCTTTTTTATCGTTCAAGTTTTTTCAACCTTTGAGCGGTCGCCATTTTGTTTCAAATTGTTCCACTTTGGATTTTTTATTGTGAGCCTTATCACACAATTGAATAAATTCTTGTACCAATTTTGGTACATTCCGGAGCGATACTATGGTCAGAACAGAAATATTTCTGAAAATTTGGCGAAAATCGAAGTAAAGTGGCGACCTTCAGGCCCACATTTTTTTATATCCTATCCACATATGACCAACCACAAACACAGACACATCTTTATATATATATATATATATATATATATATATATATATATATATATATATATATATATATATATATATATATATAATTTACTTAAAAAGATCCTTCTTAACCGTATCACTCGTTCCCTTTTATTCGAAACCCATCGCATTCGTTTTCAGTTAACTATGGCACCTAATTTATATGATCAGTTATAGAAGGAAAAGTATCTCTTTTTACGTTGCGATTCTCGCCGGTCTTTAGTATGGAAATTACTTATTTTAGATTTCTAGGCATATGTTATAATGTATAATATTAACTGGAAAGAAACGAATCAACTCTATGATTTGAAATCACTCAGTCCTTATTATTTCTTCGGGGAGTTTTATAAATCCTATGTGTAACGTTTACATCTAAGGATGTAAGAAGGATCCTTTACTAAGTTCATCGGTAAAGCAAAGGATGACTTCGGAAGAGAAAAGCATCCTGAAATGTTCCCTCTAACTATTGTTGAATTGTATTTATGCCAAATTTAGAAGTAGTTTATTGGTTATTTCCGGTAGAAATGATTGAATAAAATGTACCGTTTATGCAGAAAATTAAGGATACTGATAATTTTTATCATTCGCCACCAAAGAACTCGGTATTTCCATCAAATCCTTGAACAGTGCCAACTAATTGGCACTTTTCGTGCGAAAAATTATTTAAACTCAATTTCTCGACACCAATGTATCATATTGAATTGTAAGTATCTAGAGAGTCCTTGGAAGGATTAAAATTCTGTTCCGATACATTTTAGATCAATATGTTATCCTTCATTTGAAACCTCTACAATCAAAATCCTTACACCCGTCGATCAGTTATGCTGAAAAATCCGGGTGAAAGTCGGAAATTTTTTAGTTTTAAGGATAAAAGTCCTTTACCGTTACTTGAATTTCTTATCCTTTAAACGGGACCTAACTGGAAAAAAGACGTATCATTTGCCAAAAACAGGACTCTTCTATCTTTCTCCGTTTAAAATTTATGCGTGAACATACAAAAAAAAAGCAAAAAAAAAATATACGCGATGAATTGATAACCTTCTTTCTTTTGGAAGTCGGTTAAAAATATATGCCACACTACAGTTGATACTAAAATAACGAATTCCGCTCACTTTCTGGCCTTTTGGGCCTCCAATTTTAAATTTAAGCATTTTATGTTGGATTATTTTCAAAGATATTTGTCTTGGAATCTCATCAACCACTATGCCGAATGTCATTCAAATCGTAAGTTTACTCTGGACACAACAAAAAAAATCGAATTTAATTGAAAATGGCAGCTAAAAATATTAAGTTTGTCGCTCGAAGGCGTTCAATATGTTTGCGGATGCTTGGATTAGTGTAGCCGAAATGAATGTTTTGTGTTCTACTTTAATGACACTTGATTTTATTATAAAAGTAAAATACATAGCGTAAAATGGTACATTAAAATGAAAGGAAAATAATACATTTAAGTGACTAAAATTAATTGACCAGAGACGTGATATGCACTCGTTGCTTGTCGCCCTTAAACTGAACGAGCACCGCTGATGAGCTAAAGTGCATCTGTGCACAGTCTGCTCAGTTACACGCATATTTTTCGTTGTATACTAACACCCTCCCTCAACGAAAATATGCACTCAAGCGCGTAATTTTAATCCGCTCTTTTCAACAAAATACTTAAGCTTGCGTCACCGATTATACGTGGCACTTCTGTGCGAGTCACACCAATACTAATATCAACCAATATGTGTGTACCATTGTGAACTGGGAGGGAGACGTTTTGTTCCGAGTCGAGAGTGGGTCGTGGGCCGTCATGTTAAAATAGTTTATGATTAATAAAAGTAATAATTAATCGCAAAGGAATCGTTTACTTGATATCAACTCGTTTGGTAGCCATTATTCCCATCTGACCATCCTGACAGAATTAGAAGTGGGATACGGAACTGTAAAATGCCGACCGAGAAAATCGAATCGTTAACAGTTAAGCAGCTACACGCCGTAATGTAATCGCGAAATCGTTCCACTGGAGGAACAAAAAGCGAACTAATAAACTGTGGGCTCAGGCGAAATCGAATTTGGCGATATTCCAACCGATTTAATGCCACCAGTGTCGCGCAGTGAATTTAATGAACTTAAAAACAAAATTGCCGCAATTGCATCGTTACTAAAAGGATTCGTCGCAGCAGTGCCAAATGGCGGCGTAGCACACGCAGACATGCATGCCAACCATCCGACCGCCACCGCAAATACAACCACTGTAGAATGCCCGACCAACACCAACACCACTGTAGAATGCCCGACTAACACCAACCGAGCCGTCGATCCACTCTCGCTGCCGCCGTCATATGCAGTAAACAGTGTGATGTTACCGAACCGACTATCGTCGCTGCCACTGGGTGCATCAAACGACAGTGCTGCACAGCACATCACGACGCTATTAGATTCCGTACCAAGTTTTCGTACAGCCGACCATTTAGCGTCAACACCGACTCGCAACAGTGAACGCACACTAACAATTCGTGAAGTAAGTAACATGCTACCGGAATTCGACCCACTGTCAGAACTATCACTGACATTCAAACAATTCTCGACGCGTATTAATATGCTGCAACATACGCTCGGATGCGAGAACGACACGATTCTTCTTGCCGTGCCGTCGAAATTAAGGAACATAGCTCGAGTATGGTTCGACAGCCATCCACAACCACACACGTCATGGAAATCTCTCACAGCCGATCTCGAGAGAGATTTTCTCAACGACATCGATGAAAGCAAAATGCATGCCAAACTAATCGCCACATACAGGAACCCAGGCGAATCGCTTGAAACATTCTTTTATCGTATGTATACAATCGCACGACGTGGTAGTAATAGTAAGAAAGCCACCATACGATATATTCGAACAAACGTCCGACTCCCCGCTATACAGAATTCCATCGCATGTGTAGATATAACGAGTACCACATAGCTCCTCGCCGCAATACGAGGATATATGTCCAACGCGTAGCAGCTGCCGCAGGACCAACGCAAAGATGACACAACAAAACGACGAGAGAACGAGTCGAACAATAAGCGACACGATTGAGGCAATGTAACCTATACAACCACGCCGGCTCTGAATAATGAAAAATGAAAACAAAAGGAGACCGTGTGTTACAATTGCTGCGGTATCGGATACGTCTCAATCAATTGTCAACAACCGCAACATAGAGAATAACGTGCTCCCGGACTACACATTCAACCGCCCAATGCCCCGACAAACAGAAACCAACGAATGTCCGCCACATAATAGATGACACAGCATTAATCTGCAACAAACAAATATTTCTTGACCGGAGACCCGTGAATGCATTCTTTGACCCTGGCAGTGATCGCTCGCTCATACAAATAAACACCGTTCAAAATGGACGCTAAATTGTCGAGAGTGCCACCGGAACCTTGAAGGGCTTCGCAGGAGGGACAACACAAAGCAATAAAGACGTCATCGCCGAAGTGATTATGGACGATTGCACGCAGACAGTGAAACTCATTGCCGTGCACTACGATCTCGTCCCCTGTCCAGAGTTGTACTGTGCACCGAAGATAGTCAACTCGTAATGACCTCATGCCGATTAGTCGAAATGTTGAACGAATCGAAATGCTTCGTGGGACTACCCAACCGGATCGTCACCGATCGTATGATTGCCTATACATCAATCGAATCGCATTGCCGTAACAACCACATTGAACACGTGAAGGTTGCCGTCCGTTCGCCGCGCGCGAATGGCCAGGAGTCAACCGCAATATACTCAACTTCGTCCGAGCATCAACGACTGATCGACACAAATGGGACCAAACATTGAGGGACATGCAATGGAACATTAACTCGATGAAAAGTTCGACCACCAAGTTCAGCCCGAACAAAATCGTCTTCGAATTTCCTTTGAGGGACGTGATTCACTATCAACGGTTGCTGGTTCTCAACGACAACCCATCAATTCAGCGTGACGAATCAATCAACTCGATGCCGATCGAACAAAAACAAACCGAAGCAGCAGTCTGTAATTTGTAGTCTGTAATTTGTATGCTGATCGCCAATTGTTTTCGGGCTAAACCTTTGATTGCACCAATATGCCGGTGTCCGAAGCGTCTGTGCCACACATGTTGACAGTTTTCTCCGTGTTAGGTCTTCATTGTTGCAAATGACCTTTCGTCGGCTTTTTGTACATCGTATAAATCTTCGACGTCCGAACCGCATTTTGCCACTGCATGCTTTTCACCGTTTTTTGTCACTATGCAGATCTTTCTATCAAAATTCACTTTATATCCTTCCTTTGTGAGCTTTCTTACGGATACCAGATCGGATTCGAATGATGGTATATAGAGCACGTGCTTAATTTGTAGTTGGGTTTGCTTTCAATCGACTGTACACTTTATGACATCCGAACCTTTTCCTTCGATTTTCTCGCTTTATCTGCGTCGGCCAGTCGCACAAATTCTTTTACAACCGAATCGAAATCGGTAAAAAAAATCTCTAGAGTTTGTCATGTGGCTCGTTGGCCCTGAGTCAACAAACCATGTGTTGTTTTAGTTTTTCTTGCTCTTTGCACTGAGCCCCGCATACTCAACACTTTCAGCTTGCTGTTTCGTGAATACTTTTTCCGCAGCCATAAATAACTTATCGTCAGTAGGTTTTGAGTTTTCCTTTACTACTTTTGCTTGAACGCTGTTTTTATCTTTCCAAGATTTATATTTTCTGCATTCTTGTTTGACGTGGCTGGTCCTTTTGCAGAAAAAATAGCTTCCGTTCTCTTGTCGGCCATTCTTTTGCCTTTATTTTGTCCACTGTTATTACCGTATGTGGCCTTCATTGTGGTCTCACTTACTGGGAAATCGTCTCTTATGTCTTTTTAGCCTTCGCACCTCTTGTATTCATCGATTAATTTATTTTTGATCGGGTACGAAGTGATATCATTTTTGGGCCTGCTCTTCAAAACCGTAACCAGTGTGTTATAAGATTCCGAAAGGCTTTCCAGCAGCACAGCTGCTAATTTAATGTTGTCGAAAACAGTTTCGAGAACTGTTATTTGATTAACTGTATGCGAAAAACTTGAAATGTGCGCTGCCATATCACTATCTTCATTAAGAACTGTACGGTATAATCTCTTTAGCAGCAGTACTTTTGATGTCAACGTTGCCTCTTGGTAATAATGTTTGAGCGTTGTCCAAACCTGCTTAGCTGTTGTGGCACTCCTTATGTATATCAATTGATCGTCCTCGACCGAAAGACCAACTTTCACGCGCGCCTTACCGTCGATTTTATTCCACTTTGCGAGTGCGGTTGCTTCTGTAGGTTTGTCTTTTTTGATCACGTCCCATAAGTCTTGATCCATTAGCTCCACCTCCATTTTGAACCTCCAATCTGTGTAGTTATCGCCGTTGGACTTCTGGAAGGAGCACTTGTATCCGGAAGTTTCTGCCATTTTTCTCTATCATGATTATTGTTCACTTTAGTCTTCACATTACCATGCACTCTTTGCTGATTGCTCTCAGACTGAACGAGCACGGCTAATGGGCTAAAGTGCATCTGTGCACAGTCTCGTCAGTTACACGCATATTTTTCGTTGTAGACTAACAGTTAGGGTGCATGTTTCCCTTCCATCGCATAGCACAGGTCTTATAGATTTGTATACTTGGAGCTTTGTTTTACTGCGTATGCAGCTGATCTTCAAGATCGTCAAAACTGCCAAAAATATTTTATTTGCGAGTTTATCGTTATTTTGCGCTTAAATACACAAATTCGCTCACATTTTCGGAACTGTATTCGCCAAGTATGATATTTTGTGAATTTGATGTATTATTCCACGACTGCGTCATGAGCTTTGTTTTATTCTCATTGGCTTGTAGCTCTACTCTAACTGTCGAGTATCAGGTAAAGTTCTTTGCAGTTGTTAACAGCAGTGACAAAATGTTGATGTCGTCCGCATATGCTTCTACTTGGCTCGGCTTATACGAGTATAGTGGCGTACCTCTTGTATCCTACAGATAGCTTACTTATGACGTATTCTCCCTGCCTTAGACCGATATTTATGTCAAATGCATCGGTGAGTTAGTTATTTATGCGGACATGAGAGGTCTTCGACGTCATTATCATTTTGTTAATACGGACTAATTTGGCTGGGAAAAGTATTATTTGGTACAGTACGTTACGATCAATACTGTCGTATGCTTGCTTAAAGTCAACGAAAATTTGGTGTACGTCTATGTTGAACTGCCAGCATTTTTCAAGTAGCTACTTGACTGTGAACAATTGGTCTATTGCCGATCTACCTACTCTAAAACCACTTTGATACTCCCCAATAATACAGTTGGCGTATGATCTGATTATTTTCCAAGATCTTTGAAAAGGTTTTGTACGCCGTACAAACCAGTGATATGCCTCTATAGTTTTTTCACTGTAACTTGGCACCTTTTTTGTGGATAAGGAATATAATCGATTGTCTCCACTCGCTCGACATATGTTCCTTTTGCCAAATGTGCTAGATGACTTTCTGAATAATTTCCTGAGCATTGCTGCTATCATATTTTGCTACACTGGAATCTCATCAATGCCCGGCGCTTTATCATTCTTTTGTGCTTTGAAAGCGGAACAAACTTCATCTAGAGTTGCCCGAAAAAACGGAAGTCCTCCGGGAATATCTATAGGCTCTGGAGCTGTGCGGAGTATTTAGAACGTTCTCGCAATATGATACCCATCTTTCTTTAATCATATTTTCATCATCAATAATGTGGTGAATTTAGTCTTGGGCTGATAATGTACTCCTGCGGTTTTCTTAATGTTATCTGTTTGTCCTGGCCTTCTCACCTGAGCATCGTTTGTATATCTGAGTTATTTTGTCTAACGCATTGTGGCGCTCATCATCGACCCAATAATTTCTTTTATGACGGGCTTGATGTCCACGCTCAACTCGTTGTTTGTTTTCACCGATGTATCTACCAGGAAAGGAGCCAGCTGGTTTTCGAGAGTCTCCGTGAAAGTTAGTACCGACGTCAAGTATGCTCGAGGCCTATCGTTGTTGGATCATACAACGGTCGATCAAGTTTTGTGTGTTGCCTTCTGGTGACATGTCGATCATTTTACGTATGCATCGATGTGCAAAGCATATATGGGTAGATTTCTGCCACATGCAAAGTTAATCAGGCGCCGGCCGTTGTCATTTGTTTCATTGCGGAGGCTATATCCTCCACTCGTTCCCCGATGAGCTAGATCTTTGCCAAAATAAGCGTTAAAATCGCCCAGAATTATTTTTTTGTCGTTTGTAGGCATTGAATCGGCTAGGTTTTCAAGGTGATTGTAAAATCTTTCCTTCGTTTCTTCATCCTTTCCTTCAGTTGGGGCGTGAACGTTTTTCAGCCAAAGTCTGAACAATTTTGCTTTTATGCGAATCGCATATATTCGTTAATTGACTGATAAAATCGATTACGTGTGATTTAAACTCCCTATTTACAATAAAGGCCACTTACAATCCTCGGTTTCTATCAGGCTTCATCACTTTTGAGTTTTGTCTACGATATCATATCTTGAACAATGAGTTAGCTTGTCAGCCAAACGTCATTCGGGTAGCATGTTTATTACTTTCGATTCCAATATAAGGCGCAAAAGACTCGCTTTTACTCTCTTACATCCGTGCAAAAGAGGGAAGTAGGATATAGTAGCACAGCTGCAGGTGTCTTTAGTTATTGGCATTTCTCGGCATTTAATGTCCCATCATCAGTATAACCAATGTTTGACTCCGAGACAATTTACTTTCATTAGGTTGTGGGATCTAGCATGAGGAATCATGAGAGCTGTGGACTAGGGAAACAAATAGGATACTTCCTCCTTTCTCAAACGGGCTTGGGACCGTCTACGGCGGAGTTATGTTCAGCGCTTACCTGCATAAAGATACCACCCCGGAGTGCTGGATGGCAGCGAGACTAATGCTGTTCGGCAAGGAGAAGGAGAATTCTGCATCACCATCCATATATCCACATTATATTGTATATACTTCACACTGCTGGGAAAGTGCTCAAGAGACTCATCACAGGAAGCCTCACTGACGCGATCCATGTTACTGGGGTACTATCTCCAAAGCAGTACGATTTTGGAGCTATACGCTTGACGATTGTGATTGATTAGGCATGGAACAATAGAAAGAAAGATGTAGCCATGCTACGAGATGGATAAAATTGCTGTTGACTCTTGATTTGTGGGTATTCTGGAAGTGCTGAAAATAAGGCAGATTCTGAAGGACTCAAGCTTGTTTGACGATGCAACGAGGGTCGGCAAAAGATGGATGTAAAGTATTGCAAAAGACTCCATGCTTTGCTCAGATCTATGAAGTATCTCATACAACAGGCTACTGAGACTTAAGCTATCGGATTAGTTGCGCATGATTGGCTATGCGGGTGATGATGCAATGTCGGTCCTGTGACGCACAATTGAATAGGCATCACTCAGACTATACATGCTAATGCGCGGAGTGATGATCTGGGTTACTGCTTGCCAGTATAGTTTACTCCTGAAAACAGCCCAAGTGGTTATACTGACAAAAAAAAGAGGATTCCAGGAGTAAGAACAATCTGTTTTGGGGAAGTGATGGTTGGGTCGTAACTAGCAATGAAGTACCTGGGCGTTTTGAATGACTCAAAAATGAGTTTCGCCAAACAAACCATTGGGTGTATCGGTTACAAGCCGACTTACGGCGAACGTAGGGAACCTCAACTAGAAGGTGACTTTTGATGAGTATTGTACAGTCTGTGCGATGTCACCAGCAAAAAGCCGCGATTTCTGTGACGAGGAATGCGAAAAGCCGCATTCACATACCTGACAGGCTCTATGAATGATTGCTAGGATGATATACATTGCTTGTCTTGTAAGAAAGCGCAGAAAAATCTACGCGCGTAGAAATGAAGACCACAAAAAAACTATTGCTCCGGACGAAAAGCAATCACACTCAGTGAGTGTTTCTGGTGTGTTGTGTCTGTGAAGATGCAAATGACGATAGGCAATGCTAATTTATAAGAGAGTCCTTATTGATAAAAATTATTATCTATAAGATTTCGTGGGGTCCGTGTTAGAGCGTAGCAATGTGAACTGAGACTTATGTCAACCGTTACTAGTTGACACGTGATGAGGTGTGGAGTAGAGAATGCCTACATCTTTGTCGTTGCCAACGCCATCTGCTAGTGACGTGTTGTGACCATTGATTCATTGATTACTTTTCGTGTAGCTTCAAGGGCATTCGCGATATCGTATGCCTCGGTGAAAATGGCTGGCTCTTTGCCAATTATTTCATTACACATATCCCGTGATTTTAAGCCATGTCAATCAAAATTGTTCGATCAAAATGCGGTCCGAGATATTGCCACATTCACAAGATGCAGCAGCTGGTTTCAAACGCAGTGAAAATTTGGCCACTGACTCATCCTTCTATTGGTATATCAGTCGAAATTTGATGCTCTCGGCGTATTTGTTGTTTTTACCATCAAAATGCTTGGTTAGGATTTCTTTGATTTATGCATACCTAATGGCTTCTGGTGTTCTTTCTTAGCGAGATTTCAGCGCATAATTCAGTTCTTCACCTTTGTGCACCCGAGCATGATTAGCATTTAAATTGGCATTAATCTTACTCAATTCCAGGACCCAGTCGAATTGCTTAAAATAATCCTTAATCGTACCCTCATCTGACAGGTAAAATTCTTTGACCGAAAATGTTGCTGTTTTCTACGTGGCGGGGTTTCCTGGTGACCTCTGAGCATTTTGCATGGACATCGTTATAGCGGCCGTATTGGCTGACATGAAAGTTTGTATTAGCTCGTCCGTCGGCGTCACCGATTCTATTCACTTTTCACTTCTATCTTTCTTCTAACACTTGTTCATTTCTTTCTTTCTTCTAGCTCTTGTTGACTTCTAACACCATTTGTTTGTTTGTCAAGATCCTGATGACGACAGGCAATGTTAATTTAAAAGAGAGTCTTTATTGATACAGATAATTATCTATAAGATTTCGCGGGGTTCGTGTTAGAGCGTAGGGATGTGAACTGAGACTGATGTCGACCATGTCTAGTTGACGAGTGATGACATGTGGGACATGTGGGTCTTTGATAATGCCAGCACCATCTACAAGTGATGTGTTGTGACCACGATTGACGCAGAAATCAAATCTAAAGTTTTCTATACGTAACATGGTGGAATAGAAAGGAAGATGGACTGCAAGACTCATTATGAGCCTGAGGGCATGACTCAATCAAAGGTAAGCTTATCGAAGGTATTATGAATCTGATTTCTTCCTCACCCAGCTATTCATCGGGCAAACATGTTTTCATCCTACCGGCGCAAGATTTTCTGTCCTACCTGCACAAGACTGGCAGGTCTTGGTGTTCTGATTGCATATTTTGCTCAAGGAATGAAGATGAACACTCTTTCATGGAAGAGATGGTACAGGTAGCATAAAGTTGTGCTTGAGAAAATAAGAGAGGCCTCCCCAAACAATCTGAACTGAGGGATGCTCAGTTCCACTAACAAGTGAATTATTTATCACATTACTTGCGTGCAGTCTTAAAAGTAGGAAAGGGCTTACTTGAGCAATCGAAGGCATCGAAGTCCGGGAGCACGTTTACGGCTGTCCTTCTCATTTCCTCTTTTTCCACTAGAAAAGGGATTCCTATAACTCGATCATACCTCATGCCATAGCAAAATGAGGCCCTTTTTTATAAATGAGGCCTTTTTTTGTGGTAGGGAGGTGAAGGCATTTACTCCCGCCGAGTCTGGCAGTGTGGGACTCCCATGGAGGATACCCTTGGACTACCCACTAAACACCTCCCCTGTTAATCTGGGAACCTAGCCTGGAACTGTTTGACACATTACTTCGGGCCAGGTCTCGTTTTGTTACGCCGTGGGGCGCCTTCAAGCTGGGGAGTCTCTTTCCTAGCGGGAGGGGAGAGGGGAAGAGGAAATGCCAGAAGAGTGATACCCCAGCCCCAGCGCCTCCGGCTGCTGTGAGTTTCTTTTATATTTTAGGACTGCCCGAGCATAATGTGCCACCTGGTTCCATTTGGCAACCGATTCGAGCATCACCGCAACTCTATTATCCGGGTGAGCTCTCCCGTCTCCCTGTAGAGTTCCCTTCACAGTCTGACCCATTTTGTACACGCAAAAAATGTGTGACAGGCATTGTTCTCCTCTCCTGGGCAAAACCGACAATCGGGAGACCGTGACTTGCCGATCTTGTGCAGGTAAGACTGAAAACACCCGTGCCCGCTCAAAAGCTGGGTCAGATAGAAGTCAGTCTCACCATGCCTTCGATTTAGCCACGGCCTCACATCCGGGATGAGGCGCGCAGTCCACCTTCCCTTCGTGCAATTCCCCCAAGACTGCTGCCAATCGTTGAGCGAGCGTTGTCTCTCCTCGCGGACAACCATCTCCCTCGCATCCTCGTTTCGGCGCAGGTAAATAGCGCGGCCCTCTCTAGCAAGGAGGGCGACAGGTATCACGCCTGCAATCACTCTCACCGCCGAGTCGGAGACTGTTGGATACGAAGATGCAATTCTCAGTGCTCCTCTTCTCTGTACCCGTGCCAAACGTTTCCGGTATACCTCCTTGCTGAGAGCGTCGCCCCATACCTCTGCTCCGTACAGTAGCACTGACCCTACAGCACTCATCAAGAGGCGTCTTCTTGATGGGCTGGGTCCCCCTACGTTGGCCATAAGTCGACTCAGGGCCGATATTCCCGAAGCAGCCTTCTCAGCCGTTGCCCTGATTTGCTCAGAGAAACTCATCTTCGAGTCGATCAGTAGCCCCAGGTACTTCACCGCTGGCTTCGATTCGATCTGTATATCTCCAATACTGATCATCCTTACTCTAGGGATTCTCTTTTTTGTCAAGATGACCACTTCGGTTTTCTCCAGTGCTAAATGAGGCCTTACCAGAAGTAGTATGTTAAATGGTTCCAGACTCAGTTTTCAGATTGATAAAGGAGATTTTATTTGGTAGTTTAAAAGCCTTGTGTAACTTGAACCCTCACACTCAGAGCATAAATAGCCTTCACCTCCGTTCAAAAAATACAAAAAAAAAACATTTTCCTCGTACTCACAGTTTTAAGACTTATTTGACAGTTTCAGGTTAGCTCATTGGTAAGAATATATGCTTCTGTCTAAACCTGAATTCATTAGAATTAGTCAAAGGTCTTACTACATACGTCAATTATAACTCATTTTATGACAACTTTCCATTAAACTTCTGCCTCATTTGAATTCTTCATTTTAGCTAAAAAAACTACCTTAATCAACAAAACTCAGTGGTTTATCTAATCAAATCGAATTTGATGAAATTTAATTCCTATTTGCCTATCGCCAAATGGTGTCCAACCCTAAATTCCGAAAATAAACTTTTCTTTTTAAATTTTCTAACCCGGAACAGAGCAATTTGCATCCTAACAAATTATGTTACCTAAAAATGACGAAAAAATATCTTCTCACCTTTAACCCTGATTTGAGAATCGGCTCCAAAATTTTACATGCCGAAAACTTTAAGGAGTTCAGCTTTGTATTTGGATAAAAACTTTAATCAAAACCTTTTCCATACTGATGTATGCAAAACTTGAATTTAGATACCATAAGAATGCAACATCACAAAATATCGATGAATGAAAGGGTTAAATTTATTTGTGAAAACCTCTCCATAGACACTTCTACGCTTGTCCTGAAAATATTCTGAAGGGTAAATAGCTGCGTGCCGCAACCGCTTACCAAAAAGATGGTAAAGTATCCAAAAGATTTATTATCACTTTGGGAAATCCTTTCTCACATTTTAATCCGCTTCTCTTTGTTCCTGTTCACTGAATTTACAATGCCCTTTCCATTGGTTTTCCTTACGTAACTCCGTTCGCGTAAGAACATAGCGGGATGAAAGAAAAGAAATTTAAACTCTCCATACTGTGCTTTTCATTCGTCTATCATCCTTTGTTTTCTCATTCTCATTTTCAAGAAATGAGAGGATATTGAATGAATTCGAAATTCAAGCTGAAAATCCTAATATTGAAAAAGGAATTGTGGTCGGACGAACAGGTGAGCATGGGGGCAAGTTAAAAGTGTTATGGTTGATGGAGAGGTGAAGAGTTACGCTTGTTTGGTTTGGCAAGTGTGGTTTGTGAGCTTTAAATAGCTTAAGATTGAATGGTATTCCTTTTCATCATTTGGGATTTATTGCGAGTACTTGGGATTTTCATTTTGATCTGACGATAGAGTTGAGTGTAGGAAGAATGATATTTAATAGCGTAGGATTTTATCTTAAGGTAGAAATTTTATATGAAAACTTACGTTACTCATAGCTTTTAAATCTTAAAGGCAAAAACCCGATTTGAGTTGCAATGCGATCTTTCTGGTGAGGAGAAAGTAGGCTTCTAAAAGAATTTAATGAAATTTAAGCGAATAAAACTTGCAGGAATCAATTAAAAAGTTTAATTTCAATGCATGTTAATTTTGACATTTTCAGAAGGTTATTTATTAAGACAAATACCGCATCACTTTAGGATACAGGAGGGAAATCAAGCATATCACTTCGAATATAAGCATCAAAATCCCCTTAAAACCATAATTTGCCACATATACATTTATATTAGTTATTTTGTGCGTTATCCTGCTGCTACCAATCGCCTACTAAAATCCACTCACAAAAAAGGAATTACACGATGAATAAGCTACTTGATACTATCCTGTAACCATTGAAACACAATATCCTGCGACAGCTTTTCTTCCGAATCGCAAAGAATTCCTTACACCGTCAATGAATAATTCATCAAGTGCGGTTGATAATACCTTTTGTGCTTTGATGTATTTATATTTTCTATGTACAAAGTCTCATATATATGTACATGTTTACAAGAATGTAGATTATTGTATGGTAGTAGAGATAAAGGCACGATACTTGAGTAATTTTCCCAGTGCTAAAGTAATTTATTCAAGCAACTTTCGGATGGAATCCACTAAACCATGAGAGGATTTAAAGAAAAGGATTCGCTTGCAAGGCTATCCGAAGAACGCTTGTGGCTCTAGAAATTTAGGGAAATAAAGAGAACTTGAAGGGAGAAAATAACTTTTTTAAATTTGTGCTCTCCTCTTCCTTTTCGAAGAATATTTTGAGTAAACCTTTTGTTAATTAGAATAATGACTAAAACGTATAATTTGATTGAACATCAAATTGACCCTATCAGCTTTACATTCAAGGATATATTTATTTAAAGGAATAGTTAAATTTGAGGAATAAAATTGAAAGCTTCAATCAAAGAGATGAACAGAACGCAAAGTTTTCCTTGTATTGTAAATTTTTCAAAAGACAAAGAAATTAATCATGTATCCTTCAACTATAATGTTCTAAATAATTCAGATCATTGTGTCCGTTTCTAGATATACTCAGAGATTGTTATTGTTCAATATTGTTGTGTATGCACATCTTGACATTCGAAAGGACATTTTATTGCGCCACTTCACTTGATTCATGGCCAGTAAAATATTTCCATAATATCAATCACAGATAAAATGCCTAAGTGTTAGGATGATGGATGAGAGTTGTGACTTCGCAAACAGTGTGTTGAATATGAATTATGAGAAGATAAATATTTGTCAATGAATTATTAATGGCAGATTGATTGAGTACATTAGTAAGCTGAGTAAAAAACAGTATATATTTGATCATGGTAGCAAGTATAATCCTATTGGCCAGCATTTTGCTGGTAGTAGACAGATAAAAATTATGTTAAAATGCATTAAAATCAAGTACAGCCAACATAAGTTTTGTGGTGATTTTGAGTTAGTAAATTTTATATACTGTATACTTTATTGCTAAGGACTGACTCGAAATGAGTACATAGTAAGTAAGTAAACTTTATTGAGTCTTTTTATAAATTGACATTACAGAGTATGCTTAGTGACTATATGACATTTGACAGTATATGGATGTCAAATAAACTTTGACGGTTAGAAAATATGTATACTTATTTTACATCAGTGTTTTTTTGGATATATAGAATTTGCCATTTGCTCATATGGCTTACGACTTGAGTAGTTTGACAAATAAATACGTTAAAACTTAATATAAATCTAACCCTAATATAAATTAAATCTATTCCTACATCTAACCTAAAACTATAAGCTGTTTAGTACAGCACTCGAATTTATTTACATTTATGTATATTTATCTTGTGGTTTTATTTTATTACACTTATGCTCTAACTAAATTTACAAATATTTTGTTTAACCACGGTATGTGTTCGATTCAGATGAAACGTAAAACGCCGGTTTATTGGTAGTTACGGAATCAATGGGATCGTGGTGGTATTGTTCAAGGATTTTAAAGGGACATAGGTAGTAGGGATTATTATTTGCGGTGGTAGGCTCTAAAAGTGCGCGAATACATTGAAGGGGGTGCTCCCGCCACTCCTCTAGGCGTTTTTTAGACATTGCCAACATGTAATGGAGAATCGGTTCTATCTCCGTACCTTCGTAAAGGATAGAATTCCTGTAGTACTTCTTATTAGGCCGTCTGTATTTGGATAGGCATTTCCTAAGGATCTTCCTCTCGAAGATTTGGATTTCTCCGGCCGCAGTAGGCGAGATTGTTAGCCATGCCGGAAACGCGTAGGTAATGATCGGCCTAATAAGAGTTTTGTACATTAACACCTTAAGTTTTGGGCAGACTGATTTCGAAGAAAAAAGAGACGAAATAATTGCGGACGCTGCTTTCACTTTATTGAGAATTTTCCTTGCGTTTCTATTCACCTTAAGTCGATTGTTAAAATGGACTCCAAGGTATTTGATATTTTCCTTGAGAGGGATGATTTCACCAGCAATATGTGCTTGCACATTCCTACTTTTTGACACGGCAAGACGGTGCCCTCTCCCGCTGGCATTTCTGAAGCAGATCAGTTCTGATTTGCTGGCATTTATTTCAAGCCCCCAGTACTTCAGATATTGAAAGATGTTGAGGACAGAGCGCTGCAGCTTTATTTGGGCTATGGATGACCGTAAGGAGGAAATCATCTGCATACATTGCTTTATCGATAGTCGAGCAGTTTGGACGTGGGATATCATGAAGGAAAAAGTTGAACAGGGCGGGACCGAGGAAAGAGCGTTGTGGGACTCCCGAATTGATAGGGATAGGATTTGAAATGAGGTTCCCCAGTTTAATTTGGGATGTTCTATCCGAAAGGAAGCTGTATAGGATTCTGAGGATAGCGACCGGACAGGATGCCATTTTCAATTTGTATTTGAGCCCGTTGATCCAAATTGAGTCGAACGCTTTTTTCAGGTCTAGAGCACAGGCTACTGTGCACTCTTTCCGCCGAAGATTGCGTGTGACTCTATTGTACAATAGCATTATTGCATGCTCCGTGGATCGTTCACGTTCAAATCCAAACTGAAAATCGGGGATCAGGGGACTAGTAAATTCGTTCAAGTTTCGCAGACTAACTTTTTCAAGGGGTTTACCCATGTTAGGCAAAATGGAAATTGGCCGAAAATTATTAATGCTACCTTCGCAGCCTGGTTTTGGTATTGGTATTAGTTTGCTAACTTTCCAAGGTTTTGGAAAGTATCCATTATTAATACAACTATTGTATAATATCGTCAAGAAGGAGGAGATGGTCTTTTTGCACTTCTTGAGTATTCTGCTCGGGATACCATCAAGGCCGTGAGATAGCTTGCTATTTAAGGCATTTAAGAGGTCTTCTACTTCCGTTTTCGAGGTGAAAAATCCGGCGAAGATTGGATGTTGTGGAGTGGATGCTTTATTATAACTAGAGAATATAGTTAAATAAGATCCCTCGTACCCTTCCGTCGTTAGTAGAACCTCTGCTTTAACGTTGTTGTTCAAAGCTATGTTGGATGACTCACGGCGACAATATAGTTGTTTGAAGTATTCCTCACATGCAACGATCTTTTCAGATTGTGCAGTGAAGACTTTGTTCCCTCGCTTTAAAGGGTCTTTCTCAATGTTGAATTTGGAATTTTTACGGCCCGTGAATTGATTTATCGTTTTAAAAACATCTGAAGATGGTCGCAGTGATATCAGTCTGCTTTTATAGAAGTTGCTGACTTCTGAGCTGATGCGTTTTTGGATTTCACGGGAAATGCTCGTTATTTGCGTTTTAAGTTCCAAATACTCGTCATTGTACCGGTTAAAGCTTCGATGGTAAATGCGCTTAAGCCGTTGGAGCATATGCTTCCGAGTTTTTATTAATTGAAGAGTCTCCTGAGTTAGACATCTATAAAGCGGGCTGCGTCGTTTCTGGAAAGGGGCATGCTGGCCTAGACACTCTATAACGGCAGATGTTAGTGGTGATATATGCGAGTCTATTTCTGTGTTCGAGAGAATGATATTTTCCGGTGGAAGATTCGGAAGGAGGTCTTTGAGGTCTTTTCTGAAGTTTGGCCAGTCTATGGAATTAAACGGTCTATAGTGAGGTGGGCAAGTAGGAACAGGTATGTGTGATCTAAGGGTTATATTGAGATGGAGGCCATGATGGTCCGATAATGAGGTAAATGTGGAGCAAGTGAAGGGAATTTTGGGATCGTTGAGGTCAGAGGATATTATGAAGTTGTCTAAAAATGAGCTCCCTCTGGGAAATGTTGGGACCCCAGCATTTGCTTTGGATGCTGAGAGGAGGGCGTCCGCATGGAGCCATTCAAATAGATAGTTCCCGTTGGTATTTCTTGTGGAGTCCCCCCAGTGTTGTTGCGAGGATTTGGTTAAGTGTAAATGGGATCTGGGGACCTAGATTGCATGGGAGGTATAGGGAGCCAATACAGATTTTGGCTGGGTTTCCATTGGGTCGCCTGGTGTTGAGCGTTGCTAACGTACATGAGGAATTATTTTGTTCAAAAGGGATTTGATGGATATCTAAATCATCCCGAAACAGTATCGCGGTACCTCTGCCACTGTCATTTCGAAGCACATGGTAGTTCTCCGAACGGACTTTGTGGTGATGGTTTAGAACTGTTTCGTTTAGAAGAAGGATGTCGGGTTGGGAAGATTTGACCAAATCAGCAATGTAGAGCCTCTTATCATGTGAGATTAGGGAGTTTATATTAAGGGATAGAATGGTTAGTCTATTTGCAACCATAAAGGTTGAAATAGAAATTGAGGAGCGCCATTGGCTTCTCTTGGTCAGGAGTGGTGTCAAAGTATGGGAAGAAAGCCCTGACCTTGGATAGGAGTTCACTGGGAGAGACTCCAAGCCACTCCACGGTTATTTGTTGTAGGCGTTCGACGGGATTAGGAGTTGGTGAAATAAAATTATGGGTCGGAGTTCCACTCCTTAAAACCTCTGAATATGAGGTCCGATTGGAGGGAGGGGCAAAGTGGTGTGGGGTTGTAGGGGTTGGTGTATTATTTGGCTAGCTGGGGAGCGGTGAGAATCTGTTCTGAGGTGCCATCCGTTTGGCTTTATTTTCGATTGCCCTGTCTAACAATCTTTTCCGTTCGGGACAGCCGGAAAGATTGGCTGGATGCCCATGGGTCTTGCACATGGTGCAGAATGGCGCGGTTTCCGGCTTGTCCATATTTTTTCTGGGGCAGCTTTCGGAATTATGCCCCTTCCCACATGCTACACATCTCATGTGGAATCCACAATTGGTGGATACGTGCCCAAATCTTTGACACCGATAGCATTGCACCAGATCACTCCTTTTGGGGCGTTCCCATACGGCTCTCTGGTTCAAAATGTAGTGCAGCTTTATCATCTCGTTCTTATCAGCTTGCGATCCCACTGTAATTCTAAATAAATCTAGGTCGATTTTATTCGCTCTCGACCATGCAGTTGTAAGTGGACTGACAGTCTGGAGGCCTAAATTCGGGATTTGTCTGGCTATGTGCTCTCGAACAGCCTCCGCTCCAAATCCTGAACTAATACCCCTTGGAATAACGACACATCTTTTCTTTTCTTTGGGAGTGAATAAGTATCCCACTGCTTCCGTGTTTTTAAGCAGGTTCATAATGTAGTCGTGCGCCTCGAGTCTGTCCACTATGACTTTAAGTCGGGAGTTTGACAATTTAGTGATTCGGTACTCTAGACGGGTACCATCTGTAAGGGTGTATCTGTCCATGATACCTTTAAGTACCGTTGCTTTTAAATTTTCAATGAATATTGGTGGGAACCATACCTTCTTTACTCGACTGTTAGCCGCGTTTGAGTTATTATTATCGTTTGCCAGTGCGCTGAAAGGGTTAGTGCTAGGTGTGGGTGGGATTGGTATAGGAACCGGAGTTTTACGTTTGATAACTAATTTACCCTTTGCTACTATAAATTCATTTACCTTACAGTTAATGAGGTTAATATCTTCGTTGAAGCTTGAATTCTTTGCTGTTGTATCGTCCGCATCCATCATGTCCGAAGGCATTTCCTTGCGGGCGGCTTTGGTCTTTGGTTGCTCTGCCATCGTGTTCGCTTGCTCCGCTGTCGTGTTCGCTTGATTCGCCATTGTGCTTGCTTGTTGACAATAACTACTCCATTTTGCAGTCTTGGTAATACTAGCCACAGTGTATTTTATGGGCGCTCGCCCAAGATGAAGTTTCTGTTTTCTTTCGGTCTTCAACCTTCAAACTTTATGTACTCGTATATGATCTTGTGTGATGAAATATACTTATAAATGTTCGTTTTCTAATAGGTTTTTTTATAATTTCGATATTGACTAATTCACACGCGTGTTGACCGTTTCAACTTCCAAACGTCCTCCTGAGTACATAGTTGTTACAAGAGACTTAATATCAGGGTGTTTCTCTACTATTTGAAAACTAGCCCAAACCAGAATGTCCCAAGCAAATAAACATTGAGAAAATATTATTATACAATGAAGGGCAACGCTAAATTAAGTACGTACGAGTACCTTCAAAAAGCTAACACATTATCCTTTTCATTTATGAGCTATCGACGGTTTTTTACAAAATTGTGCCGGGGGACTGTTATAACCAACCAAGGGAGTGTTAATTAAAAAAAAAGCGATATTTTCATTAAATTCAAGCTATCAAAGTTTTTATTTTTCATTATTAGGGTTTTGTAAAATAATTTTACAAAACCCTACTAGTTTCGCGACCAGTCTGTCCGTCTATCCGTCCGTCCGTGTGTCACAGCAGTTTTTCTCGGAAACTACTTAAGCTAGAAACATCAAATTTTGTGTGTAGGTGTAAAGTGGTGATCTCTTCAAAGTTCAACCACAAAAATTTTTATAAGGTATTTAAGGGGGGTCTCCCCATATAGGAGAGTGACCCCCCGAAAAAAAAATTTCATTGAAGGTAGCCGATATGGGTATCAAATGAAAAGTCTTGAGTTGAACTTTTCAAAACAGGTCCTAATTTGGCAAAATTTGCTTCGAGGAGCGCACAGGGAGGGGAAATACACGAAAAATTTGTGTCCCCCCCTCGCGATTGGACACCTGTGATCCGAAAAATCTGAAAAAAGTCAGGATTGTAGGCCTTGGTGAGTACAACAACAACAAATACGTTAGAAGTCGCGATTCACTCAACTTTGTTAGTAATAGTATGATTTATCGATTTTATGTTTTCATGAATGAAATCTTAACGGTACCCTTGATTCAGTACGTAGATGTATATTTATAAGGTTAATCTATCCTGAAAGTTTCATAAAGATTGAATTATATTTAGCGAAGATATAGCAGTTTGAATTTTCCTGTATTACTATGGAACAATATGCGCTGCATTTATTACTATGGCAACATATGGCTATGGAACAACATGCGCTTTTTACCGACTCAGACACTACAGTCTTGCTAGGATTTGCATGAAAATTTCAGGAATGATAGGTGTCATGTATATCTTTGAGAATCGGTTCAGCTAGTGGTATCAGTAATCGTAAAACAAAATAGTGGCTGTTTTTAATGCGAAGATTGAATAATTTTGAGTTATTTTTTCCCAACTTCAACGTTTAAGGTGCATGCTTTAAACACTTGATTCATTTTAATAATGACTGAAGATGAGTACCTACAATTAATGCTCATAAGTGAAACAAGTCAAGGAGGTGATGAAGAGCTCCTAGCAAAAGTGTTTTGTAGCCATTCTAGGATTCGAAAAAATTGGCCATTAATCGATGATAACAGTACAGGAGAGTGGCCGCTGAAAAAAAAATTCATCAAACGTAGCCGATATGAGTATGAAATAAAAGTTAAACTGTCAGTTTTTGCTTCAGTGGGGGCACAGGGGGAAATACATGAAAAATGTGTTTCCTCCGTCGCGGATGGACATCTGAAATAATTATCAAGGGAGATATTTAGGACCAAAAACCTCAGAAGTCGAAATTCGTTCAACTTTGTTAATAATAGTATGATTTTCGCATTTCATATTTTCTCCAATAAAATCGTCATTGACATGTTTCTTGATTTGATTCGATCTGGTGACTGCATTTTGTAAATTGAATACAAAACCCTTCTGAAATGAGCGTAGGTCTGTTTACCCGACTTGTATTTCCTACAATCTGTATTTTTTACGAATAAATCAAGAATTTTCAAACAAATTTCACTTATTTTGATGTCTTTTCTTAATGCTCAATTGTATTAAACATTTCAAAATTAACTTCTTGGTTGAACAGTTTTTAGAACTAAACAGTTAAACATTTAAATTGAAGAAAAAAACAACCTTCTGCTCTCTAATCACATAATCAAATCAAAGTTTTGCGTTTAAATCTTTGAAATATTTTAGTTTTGAAGTACCTCCGAATGGAGATTTGATGGCGAGTCGTCAAACCGAACACATTGCAAGCGAAAGCACTAAAGTGTCAAAAATCAAAGCAAAAAAGAAAATAAAATACAAGCATATCTGAACAAAGGAAATGAAGCCCGGAAAGCTGGCAAGAGCAGAGGTACAAAGCGAGTCCCCAAATATTCAAAGATGATCCGATGCGGACAATGAGGAGAAGGCGTTACCACCAAAAACGAAAGCCGCCAAGAAAGAAATACAACCGTCAGCAACAATGCAAGTAGAGCAAGTGGCAACAAATGCCTCGACCTAATCAATACGGAATCGGAAGGAAGGTTCAGGGTAAATTGGCAATTAAAAGAAAGTTACCCATTCTTATCGAAGCACCAACCCCCCATAATCCAAACCCATACGCGCCTCTTTCGGTAGAAGAAAACATAACCTCCAAGCAAAACACGTGTGCCCCCGAAAAGAAAAAATCATGGTGTCCGCCCTTATTTGTGGAAGGAATCACAGCAATGACAGTTACAAAAAATCATGGAAAAGAGCCCCACAACGAAGTATAAGATTACTCGCCTGAGCGCAAGCAAATTAAAAATTACAGTTGACGAAGTCGCCATCCATGATAAATTACTGGATTTGTTCCGCAGATCTATAGCGAAGGGTTACTCCTTCACACAAACGGAACGCGAAATGTTTACAGCCATACTCAGAGGTGTAGACTCAGCATTCGAAGGTACACATGTTAGAGAAGATACCGAAATACAATGTCCAGACATTAAAATCGACAATGTCTATCGTTAACCACCGTCTGAAGCGAACGGCGTGAACTTAGACTTATACAAAATAATCCTTAACCAAAAAGAAGACCAAGATCGCCTCCTTAAGCTCCGTTTCATCCTTAATCAGAAAGCAACATGGGAAAAGCCCAGAAGGAGTGACCTACTACAGTGCTATAGATATCAGCGCTTCGGCCATGTCTCGGCGAATTGGGCCTTCCAAGCAAGATGTGTAGCTTGTGGAGAGGAGCACAACCCCCCAAGAATACCCAAAAAAGGACATTGACAAAACATGTAACCCACCTTTCTGTGTCCTCTGCAAAGAGAAAGGCCACTCATCAAACATCTGCAGATGCCAGGAAAGGGGAAGATTGGTAGACAAGGCAGCGCTTTTAGAAAATAAAAGAACAACCTCCATTTCAATTTTTCGAATATATCCAAAACCCAATAGCAACAGCAACATCAGCACAATCAGTACCTCTATACTCGGAAGTCACGAGTGGGAAAAATTCAAGTATGCCCCGGGACGCAGTACCACAAGAGAACCCCCTTTAAAGACTCCACTACGAAACAGTCCAAGTTTTGGGAGTGTCACCAGGGGAACTCCTAAAAAAAGGTTGCCCAATTCTGGCTGAAATACGACGGCACGCCAACACAAGACAAGCCAGTTTTGCTCATTGAGCTATACCTTAACCTATATGGGGGTAAATAGTCTGATTACTATCTGTCTCAACATAAACTCTCTAGTTCCCCATGACAAAAGAAGATTCGTGTCTAACCGTGCAAAATCCATTCAAACAGATATAGTTTTCCTTAACAAAATAGTCTTGAAATCGACACGCAAGGTCCGAATAGAAATCTACCAAGTACTTAGAAACGACGCAGGCAGACGAACCGCCATTCTATATCGAGACAACCTATCAGTCGACCAAATAAATGTTAACCATCCTGACATTTCCTGCACACTAGCAACTTTAAACATGGAAAGGCACAATAGTAGTCATGGGAAAATACTAATTGGATCTATTTACATCCCAGGAAACCTGGGACCTCCAATAGAACCGACCCAAAATAGAATACTAACAATAGCTGCTAAGCACGACTCTATCGTCTTCGATGGAGACCTCAACGCGAGACATGAGCATTGGGGTGATTCCATACGGAATCCAAACGGCCAAAGAATATATCAATGATTCCTGTCGAGCGCATTTCTAACATGCGCCGTCGTCAACGCAGGTGTCCTCTCATACCCAAGAAGCAGCTCCTTCTTAGATAACTTTCTAGTGTCACAAGACATACTGACTGGTAACATAACTCCCTACCAATGTGCAACCCTACCATCCATATCCGATCACTATTGTTTGAAACTAACCCTTCACCTAAATAACCAAACCACTATTGAAGAAATACCGCTCCTATGCCTCTGTTGATTGGGCAGAGTTCAGAAAAGACCTCCCAGACGATTTACCACCCCCACCCTCCCCCCTCTCCCTGTAAATCGAATCTTATAAAACAAGGAAATTGATATCCACATTCAGAACCTAACCGAGTCTATACTAAAACGAATGGATGCACATGCGCCGGAAGAAAAATCAAAATCATGGCTATACAGATGCCTTACGCAAGACACCAAAGCACAGATAAAGGAACAAAAATAGAAAACTCAAAGGCTTCTTCCCCCAGCACAATATAAACCAGGAATACCTCACTCTCAAAGGGGAAATCACAGAACTAACCAATCGCATAAGGTGGCAAATAAGACGTGAGATGAATGAAGATTATAAAAGAAGATTGAGTTTACTCAAACCATGTTCAGACGTCTTTCGTGAAATTAATATACTAACGGGCTGAGGGTCATATAATTTTAACATCGACAGGTACCCTATCAAGCACAGAGGGCTACCCTTCTCTACACCTGCAGAAAAGCTGCGAGTTATCTCCTCATTCTACGGAAACCTGTATCGAGAAAAATCCCCAGTGAACGAAAGAGCACAGGAAATGATATCGGCTGTAAGAACAAGAAACATCGGTTACCAAGGGTCATACCTTATACTATTTTCTGACACCAACAAGGGAATATCTCCCCAACATGAAACGCTTGGTCTTAGTAATAAAATCTACTCGGGCCTAGACGGTATTCCCAGTAAAGAACTAAGGAAATCCGGCGCAATTGTCGCCAAGAGCTTAACAATTATCTTCAACAATTGCATCAACAATGGTTACTTTCCTGAAAGATGGAAACGAGGCAACCTTATCCTTATCCCTACACCAAACTGCGACAGAGACGTAAAAAATCTCAGGCCAATCTCTTAACTTTCCAATATTGGTAAGATTCTGGAGAGAATCATACTTCGAAGCCTTAGAACATTTTCAATGAAGCTAATTTCGGAGTTTCAGTTCGGATCCCAATCCAAAAAATCCAGAGAGCATGCCATTATGCTTGTGCATGAGAAGAAGAATTGCAAATATTTGAGAGGAGGATACCCGGAAAATGTATATCGAAATACGGACACCCCAATAAAAAATACTACAAAAACAGGGTTCTTTATCATGAAACTAAAGTGACCCCCATCCTGCAATACATGCTTGAAACAAGCAAAAATAGCTAAATGGCAGATCCATGAATCAAATCTAATCCGGGACCTCTTGAATAGTACCCCCACCTTTGAAAGCCCATATTATCTCTCTCCTATAAGAATTCTGCAAGACTTCCAGGTTAACACCGAACCCCAACCAAACCCCTTAAAACCCATTTTCTATTATATACCGTCCCCCAATACTTACAGGGGTAAAGCAACTTGAATTTTCATCGAGAAAAAATAAAAATCAAATAAACAATAATTAAGAAACCGATTAAATAAATAAAAATTACTTCCGTATATCCTGAAGATCAGGTCGGTAGAAACTGTGCCTCTTCTGAAACGCGATTTTGGATGTAACGCTTGAAGAGAACACACGACCAACCAAAACTACAAAGAAGATTTACAATGAAATTAGGCTAAGAATAGACTAAGTCAGGTTAGTTTAGTTTAGGTTTTAATCTGTAAATAAGCAACTAAAAGACAAAAAACGTAAGAGCTAACGGAAAAGAAAAATTAACATAAGCATTTCAATAACTATAAAGTATAGACTCAGGTCGTATAAAGAAGCTAAGGACATTTGACAAAAGTGTCACTGTCAAATGAATCGTAACATTAAAAGTAAGTACTACTAGTACCTCCGTATGTAACTACTCGTATAATCACCGATGTTGTATTAGCTGATTGAACTAGGCACTGGAATATTCTCAAAATCAATACTTCCGTTATTATCCGTTGGGATTTAGGCCAGTCTGGTTGAGTCGCAAGAAAAGGAGTCTGTGTAAACGTCGTCAGCGCGAAGTTTTGTTATTAAGTTGTACTTCATAGCCTCTATGTTAAAATGCTGACACTCGTCTTCACCAAAGCAGCTCAAACTTTTCATTATAAGTTTAACAGTGCCTTGCAGCAATCCCAAAGGACATCGTGATATGTAACCCTTAACTTGATGTATTTTGAGGGTACCATTAAAACTTTTCAAATTAGCGGCCTATTTCTGAATATCGTTAGTGATATTATTGATTGTCCCGTTTTCAATCGTAAACAATGTAATTGCAGGACATCTTTGTTGGACAGAGTCTATAAAAGATTCCGTACTATCAATATCACCTCCTGGAGCAACGATGGCATCTGCAGTTCTTTTGCAAGTAGTGGCAACTCCATCAGCAGCACTTTTGCCGTGGCCACTTTCTGAAAAATTCCAGGAAAACTTTTCTACACTTGGGACCTCTACATAAAGCCTTTTGGCCAAAATATAAAACAAAATATTCTGGAAATGAAAAAACTGCTTCTTGAAGCTGCTGTAATGAAACTTCCTTGTTCAACTTCGATTGATCACAGATACTTTATTGTGATTTTACAGTAATTTTTATACATAAAATTTCAATAGCTTGCATTTCATTCTGGTATACACGTTCAATCATTCACCCAAACGCTCAGCAAATTCCATTTAGGTTGCATATATTTGCTGATTTGCAGAATGCAACACTCCAATGCTGATCTGGTGGGCAATGTTCTCTGTTGGAATTTGCTGATCGATGCGCTCGATAATCGATTGGTTTGCTGTTGGATGGTTGTTGACCTGCTACTGTTGGGCGATGTTATATTGCGACGCATTTGAGGTCCCGCAAGCAAATAATGTATTAGCGCTTGTTGGTGATATGTTTGATGTTTTTGTTTTAGCATTATTCCTAACATTGTCGCCCGCCAAGAACCTTTAAGGTTCTTAGTTAGATTGTGATGTAGTTGATTTTGGTAACTCATACCATGTTGTCTGCATACGGTTCCGTCTTAAAGGAGATTTTGCTCTGAAATGGCGGATGAGAAGAAGACTTGCGGTGACTATTCGTAACGTGGTGATGATGGAGATAGTAATATACGGCCCATGCTGTCGAGTCGTCGACCAAGAGATTGTTTGGAAGTCATGAAAGAGCGATTGCTTCTGTTCAATATAAGTTCCGAAGTACTCTTCCGATTTAATGATAGCTGGAGCTGAGAGTTTCGGGGTAGATTGAAAGCTAATGATCTGTTTGAAGATTGGTCCATGCGGAAGGACATAAACTGACAAGTTTCTAGTGGATATCATCCATGTAGTAGTGAACAGAGAATCCTCGATTTTCAAACTGCAATCTTGAGTGAGCTTCACTACATCTGTCCCGTTCCGGATAATGTTTTGCCGGCCACCCTGACACACACTTTGCCCAGTTACGGCTGACAGAGTTGCAAACGTCCAAGTATTGCTATCGTATAGCTGTTTCCACACTATCTCTTGATGTCTGAAGGTGTGGATTGCATAAGTATCTGTTCCAAATACTTTATGTATCTCGTTGATTACACAATTTGGTTTTGTGTCGACGTCGTAGGGCACGCTGATGTCCACTGCTTATTGATCGGCCATCACCTTTGAAAGTACATTAGGCTTAATCGAAATATTGCTGCAGGTTGTTGTTTAAACCCAAAATTGATGTTGGAATATCAATGGCTTGGAAGGTGTTGTTTTCAAGATTCTAGGGCACTGGCGTGGGTTAACTCAGGTCATATAGGCGTGTGTCAAGGATGGGAAGGAACGTTGTTAGTATCAGGGTACTTGTACCCACATCGAATTTAGTTTGGTTCAACTTTTGGTATGTAATTCGCAAGTGGTCTGGGAGTTGTGTTTGAGCGTGGTTGATGTGTCCTAAGGTGTCATTGGTGTTGATTGAATTCCAGATGCTAGATCATGAGGATATGCTGGAAAGCAAACTGGAGTACTTATGATATACTTCGTCTAGATAGCTTTTGGCTCACTTTAATATTGCTAAAAGATGAATGGTGAATTTGTTGTGGTCGATTGTTTTGTACCAGTGGTTAAATTCGTTTATGCAGTCCAAGCCTCGTCTGGAATCGTTGATCCTTCCCATCGTGCCGTTTAGTGTTTGAGCATTTATTTTGATTAACTCTCTATGGAACGGATAATTTTTCTTTGATTCTCTGAAAGCCTTTTGAGGTCCTCGAAAACTTCGTCATTGACGCCAAAAATTGATGTCATTAAATTCCCTAATACGCATAGACGTCGTCTATTGTGTAGCGATCTTAAGATGGACGTTTTGTGAAGAATCTCATCCTTGTATTCCTCGAGATGTTGCACAAGTTTCGACCACCCAATTTCGGTTGAAGCACTTGAACTGGCTTCTCAGAAATCGCGGCATTTGGTGACAATAGCTTCCACATTGGCCTGGGCATGCGTTAAGTTGTCCCATGGTCATTGAAGCTTAATTTTCAAGGTGCCTCTATGAATTCGAGCAGTTTCAAGGTGTTTAATATAGACACCGGGTGACAATTGAGTTACTGTCACATTGCAGACTATTTGTGACAGTGCACAAAGAACTGCTAGTAGAGAAACGAGCAGGTTGGATGCTGATATTGAGGTTCGAGACTTCTTAGGGGTGATCACTGGTGGTACGAGTTGGGTTTGGTTTGAGTGCGTAGCTAAATAGCCCGAACGTATGTCCCTGATTGGAGCTATTTTAGTTCTTTTGCGTTTTGTTCTCCTTGTAGTTGCTAGACACGCTATTGCTTGCGGTGATTGTTTTGATGTTTTGACTGGTTCCTCTGAGTTTGTGTAAGCAAATGGTAGACTACAAATATTAGTGAGGGGCCGCCTTGTTACTCTGCTTTGGAATTTGATAAAAGCAACGGGTACCGATCCGTCAGGTCCAGAGTGTACCTCTATCACACTTGCAAGAGGCCAGTGTGTTGATGGAAAAGTGTCATTATTCACGAGGACGATTTCTCCTGCTTGAAGATTGGGTCTGATCATCTTCCATTTTGGCTTGTCTCGTAGTCGATTCATCGATTTCACTGCAGGTTCCCAGAGTCTACCAAAGTGTGGACTACCAGGAGGAATGAATTGCCATTGAATTTCCTCATTCAGAAGTAACTCTTCGCAACGCTTTTTAGCTTCTTTGAAAGCTTGTTTCAGCTGCTTCTCACTGCCTTCGAAGTTGGTTCTACAGTCGCTGTAAATAGTATAGAATTTCCCTCTTCAAGCGATAAACCGACGGATGGCTGCAATACACGCTGCTGTGGAGAGTTCACTTACTGCTTCAAGATGGGAGGCCTTGGTGGATAAACAAACAAAAACAGCAAGGTAGGCTTTCAAGGTTTTTGATCTACGTCCGCCGTTCCATTTAATCGTTATGGGACCGGCGTCATCTTATCCAGTCTGAGAGAACGGCTTTTCCAGGAGAGGTGGTAGCTGTCCCATTAGTTGGCTTCAGGGACGAGCAGTACATCTGAAGCATGTGAAGCATTCATGCAATATGCTCTTCACAAACGACTGGGCGTTAGTAATCCAATATTGCGGACGAATGGTTACCAGTACTAATTGAGTCCCACCATGTAATGTTGTTAAGTGAGCTTGTCTGACAACAAGCTTAGCAAAAGAGTCTCGATGTAAGATTGCTGGATGTCATGCATTTTCGCTGATTGAAGCATAGTGAAGCCTTCCACCTTCCCTGAGCGTTCCTTGCGAGTCAATCTGTGGAGTGAAAGATTTTATGCAGGAACCTTTCGATACTTCAAACTTGCTGCGTATTGCATGTTGATCTGGTGTAAAGGCATGCTGTTGTGATAAGTGTATGCATTTTAATTTAGCGTTTTACATCTTTTTGAAAGACAATGGTCCAAAGAGTTTGTGGTACGGATGCGTTGCGTTATAAGTAAACCGGTTTATATATGCCATCACTTTAGGTAGCTTAGGTAATGATAAGAACCTTGTGAATATTTCTGGTTCCGGGCTTAGCTCAGATGCTACTATACTCACTGAACGTGCTTCCTGGTTGATTGCTGATAGCGCTAGGTTAGGCAACATTCTGTATTTATGAGCCACTCCGGTCCCTTCCACCAAAAGGATGAGTGGAGCAATTGTTTCAGACGCATTCTTCTTGATGCTAAGTCGGCAGGACTTTTGTCTGTAGTGACATGGTCCCACTCGTGTGCTTTGGAGACCTCATGAATGAGATTCACTCGGTTTGCGACAAAAACTTTCCTTGTTGCTGCTGGTTTTTGAAGCCATGCCAACACAATCTTACAGTCACACCAGAAGAACGTTTTTATGCCCGTCCAATTACAAGCCTGTTTTAGTTGCTTTATAGTTTCTGCCAGCAAAACGGCACCACACAGTTCAAGTCGTGCGATGGAGGGTTTCGATATGACAACCTTTTTAGTTGGAGAAACTCGAGTTTTTGCGATAATTAGGTTGGTATAAATGTGATCCCAAGACACATAGGTAGATAGCACATGCAAATGCTAGTTTTGATGCGTCGCAGAACATATGTAGTTCCACGGCTGTGCTACGTGTAACACTGATCCACCTTGGGATCCTGAGCTGCTCGAATAATGAAAGCTAGCTTCATATTTCCAGCCAATCCTTCACTGCCGATGGATGATTCTGGAATTGACTTTAAAAAGCCTGCGTGCCACGGTCGTCGATCGCTAGTTTTTTGAGAGAGCAAATGACAAGGAATGATGCACATGAGGTGCCATAAGTGACCGTGGTCAGTCTATAATGTCCGGTTGACTCATTTTTAGAGGTTCTCCACAGAATACGTTGGTAATCGCGGTTGTTTTCATGCACATGGATTTGCCGGTACATTTTCTCTATGCCCAGCATTAACATATTTGTGTGTGCGCCATCTTAAAAGTAAATGAAGCAGGTTATTCTGAGTAGTCGGTCCAACTTGCAGTACATCGTTTAGAGATTTGCCACCTTTAGTTTTCTGGGATGCATTGAATACGACGCGTATCCTTGTTGTTGAGATTTTTTCTTTGATAATTGATGGAATGAAAGATAATAGCAGTTCGCACTATGTAACAGATGGTTGGGCACCTTTTGCATATAACCAAGCGCTAGGTACTCGTTCATAAATGCATGATGAATAGGCACTGCTCAGGTTCCCCGGACTTGATATGTGCTGTCCATAAGGATTCCTTCAGCTCTTTACGGCAATCGCCGTTGTCTTTGAACGGTAATATTACGGTATATGTCCCATCGAACTCTCTTTGCGTGTTCTAAGAGAAGTAGTTTTCAGTTTGCACATCGTCTAGGGATGACTGCTGGTTGATGAAGTTCTTCAATTTCCCAGAATCGTCTCACAGCTGTGTCCAGGTCCTCTGTTGCTAGAAATGTAATAGAATTAACGTTGGCCTGCGAGCTATCGGTTGATCCAAAGAGAACCCAACCTAGTTTTGTGTTTTGTGCACATGGATTGCCAGAAATGAAACCGTGTTCTAAGATGTTGCCATAGATGTCTGCTCCTGGCAGGATATCGATATGTGCAGGGTGGTTAAAATCAGGATCTGCTTACTTCAATCTTCTGATGTGATTGGGGAGGGTGACATTTATGCTGGCTGTAACCAAGATAGCTGTGATTTTCGGGATGATCAGAGCCGAAAATTGCAGAAACAGGTCTGTTTTATGACTTTCGATGGCTGCTGTGACGTTGACAACTTTTCGTGTTGTTACTGCCTCTGAGCATCTAGTGCCTCCAATAAATAGTTTGGAATTACTGCGCTGCAATCCCAAAAGTTGTACAGCGGACTCTGTTATAAATGACCGTTGTGAACCAATATTCAATCATGCTCGAAGTTTCACTATTTGATCTTCGCTGTTTCTAACTGATATTAGCGCAGTTGCAAGCATGACCTGTGCGTTGCCCAATATCGCATTGTGTTCTTGCATCTTAATGGTGGTTGACTTCGGTATAGGCGCTTCTGATGAGGCTAATTTTAGCATTGTAGCATCTGTTACATGTAGCAATGTGTTGTGTCGCTTCGAGCAAGTCTTCTTTGATTAGCATTGCTCCACTGCATGCTTGTCCGAAAAACTATTTAAATATGAACGTGTGTTCTTCACTAACTCCTGTCTTGCAACCACTGTCGCTTTTTTGAACAGTTGACATCCAAAAATACGAGTATGGTGTTGTTCGTTGCACATAGCACATTGGAGTGATGAAATTTATTTAGTATGCGTGGTCACCTTCTTCTGTGGTTTTCACTTCCGAGAATGGTTTTGCGAGGGTTAACGTTTCCAGCATTGTAAACCTCTACGTGAAAAAGGTTATGAATTTCTTCAAACTTGGTACCTCTCTACTGTCACTGATCAGTTTTTGCCATTCAGCCCTTGAATCTTTATTGAGTTTGCAGATGAGCATGAATACGATGGCAAGGTCAAAGCCATCGATGTTCAATGTTTTAAGACCCTGCTACTTGGTTTCCGAAGTAGATATTTGTATTCTACCAGCGCTGCATAAGCTCTTGGGCTATAATCTTTGTATTGTTGTGCACACAAAAATGACCAAGCAGCTTCGTAATTGTCACCTACAATAGCTAAATGGCCTATCAACTTCTCAGCTTCTCCTTTTAAGTTGCTTCAGAGATACTGCATTTTCTGCACGCTCAGGATACCTTGATTCTCGTGAGCCATGCTTTCGAACAGGTCCCGGAAAGAGATCCAGCCACCGTAGTTCCCGTTAAAAACAGGGATTTTGACTTGTTCTAGTCGCAACCCTTCACTGGCTGTGTTAGATAGTTGCAACTGTTCTGAACCAGTAGCCTTTAACTTGTAGATCCCTTTCTTGAAATTGGTTTGATGATCGAGGACAAAATCCTCGATGTAAGCATACTCTTCGTTGTATTTGGCTATGAGCCCATGGTCGCCTTTTTCTCTTAGCAGGCTTCCACCTATTGAATATTGTATGTGATCTCATATCGTAAATATCACTTCTAATCCATTTCGTTTCCTGGACTGCCAGTATGTTTAATTTATATTGGCTAGCCTGTTTTAGAAGGTCCATAACAGCGCCAGGGTTGTTCATTAATCTGATATTCCAAGATCCAATGCCATTGTCCTTTTTTCGGTTGCGAGGTCGTTGCCGTAGGTCCAATCCATTCCAAGGCTCTGTTGCAGGTTTTGAACAATTTAAGGTTTTCCAGGGACAGGGAGCTAACCCGTCGCCCAACCTCCATTCCGGCGCATGATTATTACTTTCGACTCAGTTATCAGGTGCGGAAGACTGATCTTTATCCCCTAACGTCTCCATGAAGGAGGTGTAAGTAGAATTTAGTAGAAGATCTGTGGGTATATTTACAGTGATTAGCATTTCTCGGCATTTAATGTCTCATCATTGGGAAACCAGTGAATTCAATTTGCCACCCCAAGACCATTTGCTACCATTCAGTCGTGGGATTTAAAATAAGGAATCATGGAAGCTATGAGTTGTGGAATTAAGGAGATCCGCTTTCCTTTCTCAACTGGATTTGGGACCGGCTACGGCAGAATTATTAAAAAAACTATTAATCTAATTTCCCGGGCGATTCTCATTTAATTTTAAAATATTCAGTGACCAGCTTTTGCGAAATACTTTCGAATTACGATTATCGGAAATTTTTAAAGCCAAAGTAGGCCTCTCAATGCTTGAGTGTTTTTGTTTTTAGGTATATGTAGACTTCATCTTTAAGTTGTATTTGTTACTTGTGCTTTACGTATTAAACAATTTTTACTTCGATGATCATTTTTAGGTTTTTCTAAAATTTTTTTAGAATACTCTATTAAAATCGGTACCCGTGCACCCGTCCGTCATCAAATCTTTCGAACAGTACGGAAGTTACTAGTTAATGAAAGTCTGATAATCGAAGAAAAATTTAAAAGATTTCAAGGGAATTCTCCACTCTTTAGGATGTGAAACCCCAAAATTTTTTCCATCAAATATTGTTGAATAGCGTATCATATGCCAGGACTTGATTGGATTTTTTTTTCTTTAAAAGCCGTTAGGTCTTGGTTTGTTGTGTGAGCAGACGCGTTTCGACTCCTTTAAAGGAGTCAAAACATGTCTGCTCACACAACGAAGAAAGAAAAAAGAGAATTGGCTTGCGGATACCAAATAAACAAAATAATTGACTTCTTGATTGAATCTTTTAATATTGCGAAAATTTCAATATACTAGATAACGCGGTAGGCAGGGGGAAAAGAAGAACATGAAAAATTGTTATTTTTGAATGAAAATAGAAAGTTGAAAACTGTTTTCGGAAAACTGCTCGATTTACTTTAGGCAAAGTCCCATGCAAATGATACGAGTATGTCAGTTGAACTATGAAAAAGGACGTTAACATTAGAAAAAGTTTATTTTCCCGATATTAGCGTTGTTTTATCCCCATCATTGTTCAACGTTTGGGTGGATTTGAAATATTAAGGATGCGTATTATAGCTTATATATTTTTGTTGGTCATGTGAACATTTTCGGGCTCTCCAGCATGGGATATCATCGATTTTAACAGTACCATATAGGATTTATGTATAAAAATGGTATTAAAGCATGCTATTATATGATACATATATAATCCTTTTGTATCCTTCAAGCACTTTCTAACATTTCAATCGAACGGAGCATTTTAAATTGTGGTTTCTCTTCATCGATGGAGTATATTTTCGATTTTCATCCGACTGAACATTTCAAATCTGATTCTGCGAAAAGATATAAAAAACCCTTCTATGATATGTACTATAGTATACATCAAAAACAATTATTTTGCTTTTGCCCTAAAGCCTCTTTCAATCCTACTCTTGGAGATAGTTAGAGTATCTCATTATCTTGACCGAATGGATTGGCACTCGAAAAACGTGATATGGTAATCACCACACTTTGGCCGTATACCCGTCCACCTAGCAGTGATACTTTCTGATTTTAAACCAGTACGTATCATAACCGAGCGGACTTATACTGCGCCCAAAGAATCACTCGAAACACATCTCGTTGTCACCAACGGGAATCGAACCGGGCACCTTTGGAGTACTCTAACTAATAACCTACAAGCACAGCCAATAATGAATATAATCATCGTATATATTTATATTGTTGTGAAAATTTTGCAAAGATCAGATAAGGAATCGGGATAGAATACATTTTTGGACACTTTTCTAAGAAAATTTCCACGTTCTTGTATATCACTTTATATTTCAATAATTATTACGTGTAATTTTTTCTTCTCAACAAAAGATTCATGAGAATTTCGAAAATGTTGAAAAATATTTAAATGATTTTAAACAATATGCTAAAAGCAGTAAAATTTCGAGGTTTTAAATTAAAATTAATAAGAATTCTTTCATCGAACCGCGATCTTTTCCAAAAAATCTTTTGATCTCAATGTTTAGTGTTAACTAAGAAAAATAATTTATTTCATTATGCTATATCGAAAAAGTATACTTAAAAAATGTTCTAAATATAATTTCCACAACTCTGATATGTTTTGATGATTTATGGTAGTGTTATTTTCCCTTCAAACAAAGTATTACATACATTTTTGTGTTTTATTCGGTCGAATTCCACAACAAGCTCACTACCACTTTAATCACAATAATTATATACAAATATATGTGATTGACTATGAAAGACCGGTCAATGCTCTTGACAATACACTCATGCGACATTAATAATTATTTATTTTACTACCATCAGCCAGCACCAATGAATATTAAATGCATATCCACAAATACAGATATTAATCAACCAAATTGCTCATAGTAATTAAATTCATTAATAGATACAACATGAACATTTTCCCGCCGGCATATAGCACGCATGTAAATTAACCTGAATAGTAAAATAATATCATGCTTCACAAACATTTCATCGAATATGTGCATAGGCTTGAAAAGGCTGATGTGAAAATATTTCAAAACTGGAATAACAGAGAAAAGTAAAGCAATACATACATCTAAAATAAAATACTGCAACTAGCAATACTCCTTTTATAAATATCAATAAAATTATCAAATATCTAACCAAAAACTCGCGTAATATTTCAAATAAATTTAAATTCACTCGTCTCTGTATCTGTGATAAATATAAATCTTTAATATCGTAACAATCGAATACTGTGAAAAATATTATTGTGACGTATCAATGTTCTATGGATAATAATTCCTGCTGCAGCATAAGAAAATTTTCTCCACGTTTTCCTCGTAATCTTCCTTAAAAAATCGATCGCATGTTGGCAACATATCATCCTAATTATCTAATTTCTACAAGCGTAACGGACCTTGATAAAAATATAACCTGCATTCAATGGACGCATACGAAGAAAATATCAATGGTTCGTCTTCGCCATTCAAAAAGAAACCAATCGCAAGATGATAGTCATATAAATTTGCGATTCAAAACCAAATGCTGTCCGCTATCTTTGGCACAACAACGATAGCCATGAATCGTGGAGAGCAGGAGAATTTATTTCGGCAGTCGCACAATATACGACTGCAACAGGAGCAAGCGAAAGCTGTGCGTCAACAACTTCTTCCGTTGGCCGTGCCTCCATCGAAAATGGCGGCCGGCCACCATAGGCATCGTCACTATTCCTACGGGAATATTCATCAAGTTAGTAATCTTCATTCGCAAACTCATAATTCACGATCGTTCGGTGAAGAACGTCCATTCGCGTCGGTACCGTGCGATGATTTAGTCCTATCCGTATTGAAAACTCCGTTGAAGGAGACGTCAACACCGCAAACTACACCGAGTGGGCATAGTTGCGCGTATACAGCGTTGCAAGGATCAGAAGATGAATTAGTAGATGATGTAGAATCAGCACAAGATACACCTGAAATATTGGAGACAACGAAGTCACCGTTTAACTTTTTACGAAGGTTTCGTCCTGGTCGGGGACCAAGATTCGAAGCACATCATCGACGTGTTCCTACACCAATTCGAAGAAAAAGTCGAGGGAGGACGAGATCGCGTGCAGATATCCTAGATGGTGTATCGAGAGGGACTGAAGGTAAGTAGATTTATTTTCTAATAATTGTGAAAATTTCTAAAATTGGTGCCATTTCAACTCAACAATTGCTTAACACAAATTTTTAAAATAAGCATCGCGCACTAGTCCAAATTGCCTTTGGCGTTGAGATTTAGTGTAGAATTTCATACAGAATGGTACTCTGTAAGGTATTTACGTTTTCCTTAATTTTTGTTGCTGATAACATGAACCTGAAAGCAGAAAGAGCTTTGTTCTCTTCGCATATCATCGAATCCTATTGACCCGAACCACTGCACTACTTTCTTTTCCGTATCTAATAAAGCGGAGCAGATAAAGTTATTTATACAAGTCCTCTGTACTAGACCAATAACTTTTTATTTGGTTTTTCGAAAAACATGGTCCTAAACTCAGAAGTTGGTCACTTAACAAAACCAAGCTTTGTTCTCTACGCATATCGAAATCTATTGACCTAATCCACTGTGCTACCTTCTTTTCCGTATCCAATGAAACAGAGTAGATAAAGTTACTTATACAAGTCCTCTATACTAGACCTATAACTTTTATTTTGTTTTCCGAAAAACATCGTCCTAAACTCAGAAGTATTCTATGTGCCATAAATTTCTTCGATTTGTGGTGATATCGCTATCTTCTTCTTTTTAGCACTACAGCCCTTCTCGGGCCTTCGATTCCTGCAAATATAGCCTCCAACTGTCTCGGTCCATTGACCGCGTCCTCCAATTTCTGAATCCGAGCAGCAATGAATTGTCTTCATCGATCGAGTCAGACCAGCGTTTCCTCGGTTTCCCCACTGGTCTTCGGCCTTCAGTTCTCCCAACGAATACCTTTTTGGGTATCCGTTGTTAATCCATACGATTCATATGGCCAGCCCATTGCAACTTCCACAGTCTTACATTCGTTGAGACCTCCGGTTCGTCAAAGATTTCATACAGCTCATGGTTGTATCGAATTCGCCATTGGTCCCCGTCTAGCTTCGCTCCGATTATTCGCCTCAGGGCCCGTTGCTCAAAGGCGTACAATATATTTGTGGATGCTTGGTTTAGAGTCCATGTTTTACGCCCATAGCATAACACAGGTCTTATCACAAATTTGTATACTTAGAGCTATGTTTTCCTGTGTATGCAGCTGGTCTTCAAGATCGTCAAAACTGAATAAAATAAAACACTTTATCATTCATTATTCTTGTTTGAATTCCTCATCATTGAACAATTAAATTCTCCATATTGGCCACCTACTATATTTAGTAACGTAAGCACTCTTACTAGCAGTTTGTCATCAACAAACTTGGATACATAGTAAATGAGGATCACTCTCAGCCATTTCGGTGAGTTATTCTATTTATCCAAGAAGAACTATTTGACTTCAGTTGCGATAGCTGCCCACTTACCAGGACTTAGTCTCTGATTTGCCAGTCGTAACCTTGTGAACTAGTTTCACTTATGCTTTTCAAACGTTGTTCCTATTACGACAATGCCCAGATATACAAAGTAAGTTGCCCACCTTTTCCAGATCAGATTTTCGAATGTTACTGGAGGATTACATAACTCAAAAGGCATCACCACATATCACCATTGTAATTTATTCATTTATTTATTTCTATTTAACAGAAAAAATATCCCAATGACAAAATAGATAAAATAATAGTACAGTGAAATGAATTAAATAATAGCACAGCATGCAAAAAGAAAAATAAAAAATTCAAAAATTCAAAAACTAGGAGAAAATAAATAAGAAAAATTACTGAGGGCTGAGAAGAAGACAGTTGACAAATCTTTTATAAACTAAACACAAAAGGGGGAAGGGCCCAAGCTGAAGGTCATCATGGTTACGAGCTAATCTGAGAATGGGTGAGTGAAAATACACCAAACTACGTGCAAATGGAACATCAAAGATATTCGACGATCTTGTAGAACGCATAACGCGCCTTACAGGAACCTGGTTGACAAGGCGAGTATCGAGCAAATTACGGCAAAGCCTGTAAAGGAAACATTCATTCATTCATAATTATACCAGCCAAGAGTGCAATTTTCTTTGGGTCCTCTTTCAATTCCTACCTACCAGTAGCCATACTTAAAATCAATATGCAAGAGCGGGCAACCGCCCATATTGGTAACGTGGTTGAGCTGCCAACAGCCGACTGAGAAACTAGTGCTTCATTCCTTTTTCTTTACCAGAACTTCTGGTGAGGTCCATGGGCTGACGACATCTATCTCCAAGACTAACGGTTCATATCTTAAATCATTGCGCACATTTGTTTTATTTTGCCAAAGAAAGTCATCTTGGCGCTTGTAAAAATGGCATAACCTCCTGTATGTCGATGACGTTAGCCACTATACTTATTCGCCTTTGCCAATTTAGTATATAAAGCACGGTACTTGGTGACAAAAACAAAGGCTTGTTTGAATTATCAATTGGTCCTTATTCCTCCGATACTATCTCAGGAGTTTTGGCCGTTGCTTGTTACTTTTCCGCATGCTGGTGGCTTTTAACTTCCAAAGATGTTGCAGTGGAGACAAGCTGACAGCTCCCAATTTTGTTTTCAGCTTTTATCCTTTTGATGGAAACTGTGGTGTTAAGGCCCAAAACTCACGAAAATCCCACTTCTAGAAGTCGTCGTTCATGAAGTTAATTTCACTTGGAAGTTGATCTCTTTGTAGACTGGTACAGCTCTTCCCATAACTATTTGTTGTCAAACTATTTTTCCCACGCAATGTGAATAATTTCTCACTAAATCTGATTAAAGCATTGCATAGTCAGCAGATATGGTGCAGTTTTCACTGTAGACATTTCTATGAGACACAAACAAAAGTCCCCTTGACATTGTGATGATGGTACTAGCGGCGCGGATCCATGTAATCCACAACTGCCTCACAAAATTGGTTCCTACAGGCTTCATCAGTTTGAGGAGATTTGCTTTGGATCTCTGGACTTGATCGGGATCTTCTTCGGGTAACACACGCTGAGTAATAGCTCGGTTTCTTCTTTAATCTGCAGTCTTGATGAGTTTCGTTATCTTCAGTCCTAGCATTTAGGCACATCACTTAGCTATGGCTCATGAATCTTCATATAGTTTCCGATCTGATCATGCGTTAATAATGCCTTCGTTGCTGCATTGTCTTGGCGTTCCACGTCACAAACTAAGTAAGCCAACAGTATCAGTCTTTCTATATGGGTCATTCCTTGTCCACCTTCAAGCTGCATCTACGATTTATTCCCGATTTTGTAATATCTAATAAAACCTTCGTTGCTGCATCGTATTGGTGTTTTAGATCGTAAACTTAGTAGGCCAACAGTACAGTTGTTGCATGGCCTTTTATGACTTCTGCCCTTGGATTCGTTACTGCTACATGTACATCTGCTTCAATTAATCTTCTCGTTATCAATTATCAACTGCATCCTTTACAAATGAACAGTTTTCATACGATTCAATGAGGTAGAATCTCATCAACCGGGGTCTTTCAAACAAGAATAAATGCGGCTGTCCAGTGATTGGCTTAAACTCCAGCTTCGAATAGTATTTCAAACATATTCCAACGTTTGTTTTTTCCATGAAATACCGGTTTCTTTACACTTCTAGGTAAGAAACGGCCATTCATGGCAGTCTAAGTAGAGCTCGTATGTTCCAAGTCTTTCGTTGTCTTTTCAACTTCTTCCTCTATTACTTCCGTTCAATTTATTTCTTAATTGATCTGCCTGTCTTTTTCTCTGACAATTTGAATGATTTGTCCAACTTATGACAAACTCCCTATGTCGTGATCTTCTACTCCTTCGTAGCACTACAGCCCCTCTTGGACTTTCACTCCCAGCAACCAGTGCCTCCAACTGTTTCGGTCCATTGACCGCATCCTCCTATTTTGAAATACGAGCAGTGATGAATTGTCTTCGTCGACTGAGTCAAACCAGCGTTTTCTCGATTCCCCACTGGTCTCCGCCTTTCAGTTCTGGTTGTTCGCACACAAGATTCACGTGGCCAGCGCATTGCAGCTTCCACAGTCTTACAATCGTTGAGACCTCCGGCTCGTTAAAAATTTCATACAGCTTATAGTTGTATCAAATTTGCTATTGGTCCCCATCTATCTTTGCTCTAATTATCCGCCTCAGGGCCCGCCACTCAAAGACGTTCAATATATTTGCGGATGCTTCCTCTGTATGCAGCTGGTCTTCAAGATCGTCAAAACTGAATAAACAATTTCATTTGCGAGCTGTATTCTTCGGCATATTTCGCTTCTTTCATTAGCATTCCTCATTATTTTGGTGCCTAGAGACACAAATTTGCGTACATTTTCGATATTATTTTCGCCAAGTGCATCATGAGCTTTGTTTTGTTCTCGTTGATTTGTAGCCCTATTAGTTTTGCTTGGCTGTCGAGTTGCAGACAGCGCTCTTTGACGGTTGTTAGCAACCGTAACAAAATATTGATGTTCTCATAGGCTACCACTTGGCTTGACTTGTATAGTAACGTACCTCTTGTATCGACAGGTAATTTTTTGATGACATATTCCAGAGTGAAATTGAAGAGCAATGGGCCTCCCATCTGCCTGCTTTATTCCTATATTTGTGTCAAAGCAATCGTTTTATTGCTTTTTGATACGGACTTCGGAGGTTGTCGACGTCATCGTCATTTTGGTAAGACTGCCTGATCTGGCTGGGATGCCCAAGAAAAACATTATTTGGTACAAAACTTTACGTTGTATGCCTGCTTAAAGTCGACGAAAGTTTAGTATACGTCTATGTTGAACTCCCAGCATTTCTCAAGTTCCTAATTCACTGTAAACAATTAGTCTATCGTCGATCTGCCTGCACTAAAGCCATTTTGATACTCCCCAATAATACTGTTGGCGTATAATCTGAGTTTAATTTCTAAGATCTTTGAAAATATTTTGTATGCCGTACAAAGTAGTGATATGCATATGAATTGATTGGCTCCATTCGTTCGGCGTATGTTCTTGTTGCCAAATGTGCTAGATGACTTTGTAGATGGCTTTTTGAATACTGCTACTAACATATTTGATGAGCGCTACTGGAATCTCATCAATCCCCGGCGCTTTTTTATTCTATATAAGTGTTTTCATCAGCGATGATATTTCCGATGTCATCACGGCAGAGCGTGGTCTTGGGCTGATTATGTTACCTCATTTCAAGCTTTTCACTTCTTTGTATGCTTGTTTTGTGTTGTTGTTTGCTAGACTTACATTGATGCTTCTCAATTGGTCGTCATAGTATTTTCTTTTCTTAATCATAATTGGCTTATTCACTGCTCTTCTGAAATTTTCATATTGTTCTCTATTCGTCCTGATTCTTGGTGTCGAACGCATTCTGACACTCGTCATCGAACCAATTATACATTTTGCGGCCGGTTTATATCCGAAAGTATGCTCTGCCACTGTATTAATTGCCGCCTTCACTTCCATCCAGAGCTCGTTGCTTGTTTTCAGCGATGTATCTGATAGAATGAGAGCCAGCTGGTTAGCGAGGGTCTCGGTGAAATTTTTGGACACATACGCCCTTTGGAGCTCTTTGATGTTGAATTTTGCAGAGGGCTGGTCTTCGTCGAATATGTCTTTGACATCGATAGGCTGGTTTGATCAAGTAATGATCCGAGCTTCAGTTGGCTCCTTAGTGTGTACGGACGCCAAGTATGCGCGAGGCCCAACGGTTTTAGATGAGAACATGTTCAATTTGGTTTTGTGTATTGCCATCCGGTGATACCCAGGCCATTTTGTGTATGCGTCGATTTGGGAAGCAAGTCGAACGTATGACAAGGTTTCTGCTGCAAACAAAGTCAATCAGGTGGTGGCCGTCTTCATTTATTTCATCGTGAAGGCTATATCCTCCAATATTTCCCTAATGAGTGAGCTGTCTCATGGAAGGTGTGGGTTAGGGAAACAAAGGAATCCCTCCTCCTTTCTCAAAAAGGCTTGGGACCGTCTACGACGGAGTTGTCTTAATCTAGCTTCGGCTTTATTTCGACTATTTGTGGGTTCAGGGCCTCTATAGACCGAACAGTATAGTCACAGTAATGCTTGAATCGGTTGACAAGTAGAACCACGTGGAACATTATGTTCGGGCAGTCCTAAAAGATAAAAAGGACTCACAACAGCCGGGGACGTAGGTGCTGGGGAGTCTCCTTGTCTGACAATTCCTCTTCTCTTTTCTTTAGAAGACAGATCCCCTAGCTTGAAGGCGCCTCCCGGCGTAACAAAACGAGACCTGGCCCGAAGTAATGTGTCAACCGGTTCCAGGCCAGTTTCTCGGGTTGACAGGGGAGGTGTTTAGTGGGTAGTCCAGTTGCTTGTGAGCATGAAAGTTCGACCCTCAGTACTTAAATTGCATTCACCACACAACCACAAAAAAAATTTGCAATATGACCACCTGTCCGTCCGTGCATGGCATCATGCTTACTCAAAAATCATACGAACTTCGAACCCCAAACTAAGTTAAAACTTGTGAATGTTGACTTCATGAGTATACCTTCACTTTGAAAAGTTCAACTGAGCGTCTTCAAATGGAGATGACTCTTTAAAAACTGCTAGCATCCAAAGTAGTCGTGTGGAGAACAAAATAAAAAAATGAATAAGTAAAATACAGGAGAGGCTGAACCTCGTAGCTGATAAATATGGAGGCAGGAGAACGTTGTATATGAGTATATGAGAATGACATAATGACATATAGTCCCATGCAGTCTAATTATGTTTTATTGCGCAAATACAATTAACAGAGTTTCTCCACTCTTGACGAATGAGGTCTCTCAGGAACGCTCTTGCTGAGCAGAGCTTAAAACGCATAAATTCATGGCGTTCTCTGAAACATGCCTTATCCCTGGAGCTTGCAAAAACCTTTGTATGGTTTTCTGTTGGTTAAAAAATGACTTGAAGATGCGTTTTAGATGCGCAACCTCTGATTATAATTTCCACGCAAACGAAACTTTTTATCAATAACTGTCTATACAATTTATTTCACTTAATTTCATTTCAACTCGACTCAAATATCAAACTAACCTTTGGCTTCTTTCGCCTCTGGTACCTTCGCAATTACTTCCTCTAAAAGTGTCAACTAATTGAGAATGAGGGATTTCGAAAATTGATATCAAAAGTTAAGTTTCTGCAGGTAAAATCGCTTCCATACCACTACTAACACTCCAATATGACCACCTGTCTGTCCGTGCATGAAATCATGTTTACTCAGAAAACATATGACACTCAAACCCCAAACTTAGTTAAAATGTGTTAATGATAACTTCATGAAAGTACCTACCTTTATTTTGAAATATTCAACTGAGAGTCTCCGCAAAGAGATGACTCTTAAAAATCTACTAGCATCTAAAGTAGTCAAGTGAAGTATCAAATGAAAGAAATGAATAAGTAAAATATAGAAAAAACTTACCTACGATTGGCAATTGAAAAATCTAAAGGTAAGAGGGTGTCGTATATGAGTATATGAAAAGGTCACATAGCCCTATATAGTCTAAAAAATTACAATTAATTCAGTTTCTTGGCTTTTGACGAATGAGGTCTTACAGTAACGCTCTTGCCGAGTAGAGCTTAAGGAGCATAGAATTATAGGGTTCTCTGACACTTACCACAGTGCTTGAAAGTTGCAAAAAGCTTCGTATGATCCCATATAGTCCAATCATGGGTTATTGAGTAAGGTCAATTTTCGAAATCTTGAGGAATGAGGCCTTACAGCAACGCTTTTGGCGAGTAAACCTCGAAACACATAGTTTGCTGATACTTGCCGCAGCATCCAAAAGTTGGAAATAAAGCGTCGTTTGGTCCCGTACAGTTCAATCATGCAATGTCGCGAAAATACAGTTATGTGAATTTCTCGGATTTTAATGAATTAAACCTCACGAAAATACCCTTGGCGAGTGAAGCTCAACATGTATAGATTCAAATAGTTCTCTTATTCACAGCCCACTATCCCAACAATTTCAATTCCTCGCATCTTGACAAATGCAGCCTAACAGGAACGCACTTAACGAGTAGTTCTAAAAAATCATGAAATCATGCAGTTCTCTGACACTTATCATAACGCCTATAAATTCTAAACAAGCACCATATGGTCCCTCTTGACGAGCCAGGCTTTTATGGCATGTTCTTCAATATTTGGCAGTTCTTCAATATTTGCAACAGCACCATAAGGTTGCAAAAACCGTCATATGGAGCCATACTTTTTATTCATTTATTATTGCGAATATATTGTATAATTTTCTCAAATTTCCGGCTTTTGACGAATGAAGCTCCACATGAACCCTCTTTATCTTTATCAATGCCATACTGTCTCAATAATCCTTTTATATAACCACTCTGAGAAAGAATAAGTCGATCCTTTTGCTGATCAATTTCAAGACCTAAACTAAATTGCGCTAGTCCAAGGTCCCTTATTTCGAAGTCTTTTGTAAACTTGTTTTCAATAAATTTATACACTCTGTCGATTGTGTAGCCAGTAATAAGTCATCTACATACACTAACAACACAGAGCACTACCACAAAATTCACCGAAAAATAAACATAGTTCACTCGTTTTCGCCTTTAATCCCAGGCTCCACAATTTTTCACTAAGTCGCTTATACCATTCACGGCCAGCCTGTTTTAATCCGTATAGTGCTTTCTTTAACTTGCACGCATTACTGCCGTCATCCAGACTTTTTGGCATGTCTCTTGCACGCGTTCCTATACTCAAATTTTTCGATTTAACTCTAACCAGCATTTTATTTAACATTTCCGGTACACGCATGATAAGATCTTCTTTTAAAATTCCATTTAAATATGCGGTTTCCACATCGAATCGCCAAATTTTCATTTCAAACTGCACAGCAAGCGCTAACAATAATCTCAGCATTTCCAATCGCGCAACTGGTGTGAAAGTTTGATAATAGTCAACACCGTATTTTTAACAGTATCCTTTAGCCACCAAACGTGCTTTCCGTCGCTTGATCTCACCATCAATACCGTGTTTATTTGTCAATACCCAACGACAACCGACGACATTCTTGCGATCGTCCTTCTTGATTATCTCCCATGTGTCATTTTTAATTAAATTAGACACTTCAGTCTCCATTGCATCTAATCATTCATCACATGCGTCACTATTTAACGCGTCTTGCACACCGATTTCCGCAACACCCGCGAAAAAGTTATCATCATCATTGTCTTTATTGCGTTTTTCGTCAGTATCTCCCTGGCTAGGAATTGATGCACTTCTCGACCTAAATAATTTTCTTGGTTGCCCTCTGCTGCCTGTACGCAGTAAGCGCGGTCTTCCAGGAGCTCTAAACATCTCATCCTCCGCATGCACTCGTATTTCAGGTATCGCATTTTTGTGCATTCCACTGAAATCTTCCCGTGATGAAAGCTCAATAATTTCCTGATGATCTTCATTATCTCTCAGCGCGTTTTATTTTGATGCAATGTGTTCATCAAATGCAGAATTTTCATCTGCTATTTTGCGCGGTTCTTCAATAAGTTCCACATCGCACGCATGTATAACTTTTCCTAGACTTATTATCCAGATCCGATATACTTTGCGATCTCTCGGATAACCTACAAACATGCCTTCCATCAATCTACGCGCTAATTTATTCTTCGGCGGATTTTTGTCAAGCACAAAAACTTTCGATCCAAATATTCGAAGATAATTCATTTTTAATTTGTTTCCCTTCCAACTTCTCATTAGGAATGCCGCCTTTTAAAGTACGCGTGTGAATCTATTGCGCAAATGACAAATGCTTGCGACCAAAATGATGCTCCTAATCCAGACTGCAATAACAAACATCTCGCCATTTCTTATAATGCGCGATTCATTCGCTCGGCCACTCCATTCTGCTGTGGAGTACGTGCAATAGTCAATCGACGTTCGATTCCTTCACTTGCCAGATAATCGTTAAACGCAATATTGCAACATTCGCGACCGTTGTTAGACTGCAAACATTGTATTTTCTTGCCAGTGTGTTTTTCCATTCACTGTTGATACAATTTCAACGCATCGAATACAACGCTCTTTTCGCGCAGAAAATAAGCTTCGCTCCATCTCGTGCTATCGTCGATGAAAGTCACGAAATATCTCGTCCGCTCGTTCGATTCAGTTTGAATGAACCGACCCACTACGTCAGAGTGCACAGTTTTTGAAGTTTCTGAGCTAGGTTCTCGATCCTTGGGAAATGGAGGTGCAGTCATTTTTCCCTTTAAACATATTGCACAGCGCGAAATACAATCAATGTTTTTCACATTAACCGCAGGAGTTTTTTTCGTCATTTACAAGCTTAGCTAAGTCTTTACCGTTTAAATGACCCAGTCTCTCATGCCACTTCAACAGTTCGGAGCAATTGGACTGGACGACTGCTTCCGCACAATTGTTATTTTCCCAAACGTAATATAAATCGCCGTGCTGGTCCGTGATTACCGACATATTACCGCACTCATCACGTATATACGCGTCATTTTTCCGAAAAACGACCCCATGTCCTTTATTGGTAATTTTTGCAACCGATACAAGGTTTTTGCGCAAATCAGGCACCTAAAGCGTATCGTTAAACTCAATTAATTTATCACCATGGTCACTTGACAGCGACACATGCACAATGCCTTTTCCTTTAATTTTTGCCGACGCTTGACAGCCTAAATTTAGTTTTTCACCATTTCACGCACACAACGACTTAAACCGTCCTTTATCACCACACAGGTGCGTGGTACAACCACTGTTCAGTAACCAGGCACGATTCGCCATCTCTGTCTTCGCACTGTAAACATCGTTTTTTACATTTGGGATCACTGTTCGATTCACCGCATAAGAATGATCAATACTATTTGTTAATTTATTTCTCCGGACACCTTCGGGCTTTTTCGGACATACGTTCGCCTTATGTCCAAATGCACCACATTTATAGCACTTTATTTCGCTATATCCCATTGTCGCTTTCTTCTATCTTTTATTTGTGTGGTTTTGGCGGAAATTCGCCGATCCCCGGCAGCCATAGCCGTGATAACGCTTCCAGGTTTTTGCTTCCTAGCTTCACTCTCCTTCATAATTTTTATCTTCAGTGTCTCCGCCGCTGGTAGCTCATCTCGAGACTCAATCGCGCACCTGAAGTTCTCATATGAGGAAGGCAGACGATACAACAGCATAATCTCCAATAAATCACCGTTGATCTGCAAGTTAATACTTTCTAATTTATCCACGACATCAAAGTATTTTCCAAGATGGTCTTTCACGTCACCATCTTCTTCTGAGCGCTGAAGCATAAACTGCTTTAAAAGTGTTGCCTTTCGCTTGATTCTAGCTTGAGCCAAATATCCCTTGAAGTTTCGCATCCACGAATTTGCTTCAATTCTGAAAGACGAATGGACAACATCAAATCCGCTTTAGTTTTACGGTCCTTATTCCGCCATTGTTCCAGTCCGGCTATATCCGATTCACTGGGCTGTTTAGGACTCCCACTAACATATTCCCATAAATCGTTTTTCATGAACTCCATTTGCATGCTCCAAGTATCATAATTATCTTTGGATAGCAATTCCACGCGCAAAGTAGATATTGAATTACTTTCAGCCATTTTAACGAAATCTTATCACAACCGAAAAACGCGCGAACACAATAAATGCTTATATAAACCGCAAAATTAATCAAGACGCAAAATTAATGTAGGTACACTGGGCCCATAACCTATTGAAAATGTGAGATATTAGGGTATCTTGATTGACATCTTGATTGACATGACGGTTCTTCTTCTAAGAAGATTTTTAATTTGACTGACAAGTGTCAACAGGTATAGAGGTTGCTACGCCGATACAATTTCATTCCCGTTTGGACATCACTACAATATTTGTAAGCGTCTCTGATCGCATACACACACAAGTGCGTATTGCTGCGCGAAAATAAGCGTGAATATTTCCAACAGAGTTAATAAATGTATTCCTCCAATTAAATCAGCAAAAAAGAAATTCTTGCAAAAGCAAATCGAAATATTGGCTTATTCGAAATATTGGTTTCATTTGTTTGCAGAGCTAGTATCAATTAGGCAATTCGAAAATGTCCTTCTGGAAGGTGAACACTCCTATTATCATAACTTGTTTTAATTTCATTATTACTACTTGATAGTCGCATTCAGTTCGTCAATTAGCTGTATCTTCAACTTGAGTTCCTTCTTGTAATGTTAAATAAATTTCCAATAACCGGTCCCATCGACCATAATAAACACTACACCTTTTCTTCTAGATTTATTTCTTTTACGATTCAAAAACGATAATACTTACCTGTCTCATCAACCACCTCATACTCGTACACTGCACCCATTGGGCTTTTTCAGACGCAGCGTTAAAAGTGAGCGTTAAACAGGTTATACGGGCAAGAAGAGTGAGAGGCATTGAGGGGACCTGATGGTAAAAACAAGCCAACATTTTGTAGGGTGAACGAGCGTAACGCACATACACAAACGCATTTTGTTGATCATTTGGTGGGGGAAATTGGTACAAACGCCGGTAATCATTCCGAATTGAACATTCGGTGAAGAAGGTAGTCGTCATGAAACGATTGCCTTTCTTTAATTTGCATGCAAAAATGGATGCGTGGACGCAAGAAGCTACGCGTTATTCAATAAATTTATAAAAGCGGAGGCCAGTTCATTTTCAGGAAACAACACGACGAATATCTCGATTTCAATAAAGTTAAATTGCCTATTGTAAATCCATAGAAAATTAACAGTACGCATAATCTTTATAGAATCGCATTATAATATGCCAGTTGACAACACAACAAGAAAAATATGCGACTTAAAAGGATATTCAAATTTGGAATATACTTTTCAGGAAGCGGAAAAACACGGAGGTTCTAATAAATCCAATAGAAGTTTGAATCGACAAACTTTAACAATCATAAAATACATTTTTCATTCCAGTTTTTGTTACCTCATGCACAATTCAAGGCTAAAACATCAATTCTCAATCACTTATCTCTCTGTCCTCGCTTTCATGTTGTCCGCGCGACGCTTAACGATCAAATGATCCTTTTGACACATACACTCGCAAGACGTGTATCGTATACAAAAATAGATTGGCTGAACTATGCAACGTGTAAACGTAAGGGCGTAAGCGCGAAACCTGTTTGGATATGGGTTTTTACCATTCCCGTGTGAAAGAGCCCATTATCTTCAATACTTTTATTTCAATAGCTGACTGAACTGTTGGACGGAAAGGCAATCAGTATTGCGTTAAATTTTATGGCAAACAGACATACTTTAATGCATTATACTTTAGAGAAGAAATATTACAGAGGTATTCACACTTCACAATTCTTTACACAATTTATACGAGTAAAGCAACCCGTATAACTTAATAAACAAAATGGCACCAAATTTAGAAATGTCACCTGTCTCACAAATGTGCATCATATAATATCGTTCCGCAATTTTCAATTTCAGATGAACTGGTTACCGATGATGCAGATGCTGCGATATCTGGTGATCCAACACAACCACCCGGAATACCTGATCCATATTATCCTATAGCCTTACCAATAGATCAAGCATTTAAAGCTAAATATGTTTTCCATCATCGACGCGGTAAAACGTTCCAAGAACGTTTATATGTATTTTTAGAACATCCTGGTGGATGGTTGTGCTTCATCTACCATTTTACAGTGTGAGTGATATCTTAAAATTCTACTTTATGTCTTGTTGTGGTTGACGATATGAATGTTGTGTCATTATGTATTCATTAATATTTTACTTATTCGTTGATCTAAAAAAGGTTGACAATTTATGAAATCAAATAGGGATATTATCTCTCTCATGATAATTCATTTAACCGTTTCGAACGAAAGTTGTTTCTTTATTTAACTCTGACTTATCCATTTTAAAACTTTCCCATCCGATGCTATTCAATATTTATCCAAAAAAAACTTCAACCATTCCTCTAAATTATATTTTATTTACAGCCAAGTCTGCAAAGCGAATTCAAAAGAAAAAAACAAAGTATACGAAAGAACTATTTCGATAAAGTTAAAAGCAATAAAATCAATATTTACGTTGGTTTTTCGAATGAACATCCTTTTCGATTAAAGTTATGCAGAAAGTTTACACTTCGAATAAATGTTATAGTGTTAGGTTATAAATACTTCTACTCATGCATGGGGAAGAACTGGTAAAATATAGCATGCCAAGTGGGAAAATAAGTTAGTAATTCGGGTCAATATTTATGGATATATGTACTCGTATGTATGTATATTCGCTGGCCGTATGAATGTTTTATATCTTCAAGGATTTTCTTCGTAACATCAACTCCAACGTCTTAGTGAACAGAATAGAAATATTCTGCATTAAAAAGAGAAAAATAGATTTTTAAGAAGGTGACTTTTTTAGAGTAAGAACAGAGTTTTAGGTCAGTTTCAACTAAGACTTCTTATTCGTCACAGCGATATGTAATTACTTACCTGTAACATTGGTCGTTCTAATGTTGGTAGCGCACTCTTCGTTTTGTGAAATAAAAACTCACAATTATGTTTTCTAATTTAGATGTAACTTGATTTTATTCTCGCGTGTACGCTCTGACTGCGAACATTAACTTCTCTATTTTTATTCAAACCGGATTTTTTGTCACTGCTAATAGTGCAATGGTTTGGTTAGTGGAATAAACCGTACAATTTAGTAAAGTGTACTAATAACTTTTCTGGTAAATATTGACATGTAGAAATAAAAATGTATAAAATGCATTAAAATGTTAAAAATGAAATTAATTTGTAGTCGCTACATCACTCCCTGTCCAGTATGATACCTGCTATACGAAATGGTTAGGCTTGGCGATCTCGAAACCTCACAGTTCTTCCGTATCGTGTTGTAATAAATCTTGTGACGCCGCTGGCGACTCACTAACACACCTTGCCACCGAGTGGCTTGGCATCTCATGTCGGTTGTGACGGTTGCACATCCCACGTCAATTTTGTCGTGGGATGTCAACAGGAAATATTGACAGGCACATGGCGGCAGAGTGTGGTTGTGAGTCGCACGGTTGCTATTTACTCATATGGCGAAAATCGTTGAACGTAAGTTACGCAGCGATTTAGTGAAGCAGCCACCCCAACAACAGGGAGTTTGTACACGGACACAAAGGTATGATGTTCAGTTCGATTCAACTATAACCAAATCTAAACAAATGCATCCACCACAGTCGCCATCGTCGCAAGCTGCATGTATGTGAAGTAGTGGCCGCCACCCAGGAGGATGTCCCGATGAAATTGGATGTTGACGAGATTGGAAACGAGAAGCCAGATGATTTGAAGCTGCCTGTAGTCAAAAGGTTTCGGACACGAACAATACGACGGAAATCTCTAAAGGTAAACACAGGAAAGAATGAAGAAAAATCGCCGCATAAAATAGGGGGGCGAAGGCAGCGACAACTGTTGGAAGGTACCAAGTAAGTGTTATGAGGAAATATCGGCAGTGCCCACATCATTGAGGTAACGGAATAAGTCCTGGAGCGAGATATGGTTTGCATACAATCTCGCGAGTAATTTAGTACAAAAATTTAAATCTAGTTGTGGAAGCGGTTTCCCAAAACTTAGGATAGACTATAGTGATAAATGTGGTTTTGGATACCAACTTTGCGAGGAAGGGATCGGTGTCATATTCAATGATACAACAAAACTCTTGATGTTGCCAAATGGAATAAATGTTCATTTCATCGAAAAAGACGACAAAGAAACGTATATATATGACTGTCACTGAATTTCCACCAGCTTTAGTGAAGAAAATGAAATTGCTGTCATATTTTAAGCGCTATATTAACGAACATTTAGTTAAAGCCGGAGCTGGTGCCGTTATAGCTGAAGGTGATTCAATTTCTCGATTGCCACATTTGCATACTTGGTTCCGTACAATGTGTGCAATAGTCATGCACTTGACAAATGGAACAGTACAGTGAAATTATATATCCGCGCATGAGTGCAGTGACTTATATGGACAGTGAAAAGAATTTCAAAACGTACTATCTTTCCACAATTCAAGAAAGTGGATGTTCTAAAGATCTCTACCAGAAAATACGATACGCTCATGAAAAACTGAAAAAATTATTGGAGAAACTGTCGAATATTAAATTCCTTTTTCGAAGGACAATTCCTGATTATAAGTCGATCACTCGAACAGACTATTATTGATGAACTGCCATTTTAATGAATTTTCCTTGTTAGGTCAAAAAAAAATGTACATAATATAATGGGAAAGAATAATTGAAAACTAATCGAAAAAAGAATGTTATTTATAAGCGTAAGAAAAATCCTGAACACGAAAATAGTTTAAGTAATATAAATAACGTAAGGTCTTCATATTTAAGTACTCAATCTTAGTAACACCAACCGATCGTGGGAATGAAATAAACATAACTTCTACACACCCGGTGCCTTACAAAAATGTGGGTTTTAATGGCGCTGAAGGGACGAACAAGCATTTAAAAATGAGCCAATTTATAGTTAGATGGAGAAAAAAAAATCCTTTAGTAATATATTAACACATGACAATCAGCCCACCACAACACGATAACGTGTACTATCGTAGTTTACTTCACTATAGCTTAGTTATTTTACATTAGTTCCTTATGCTCCATGCTTTGAATTACTAAGAAGAAAATCAATTTCAAAGAATTCGAACAACGATTAGTAAATGGCTATTACCCGTATTTCCAGAATCATTAAACCTGATTGTAACACGAATGATAAATTGCAGGACATTCTCCTACAGATTCTGACTAAATAGGATATCTAATTAGAGTAGTTTACAGGATATGCATAGATATAAAAATGGAAATAATTTTATGAAATAAGTTCAAAATCGCCTGACGTGATCGTTTTGTCACAACAATTATAAACCCATTTAAAATAAGCACTTAGAGTAAAACAAACACTTAGGGATAAATAAACAAGCTAAAAATTCATAGAGTATAACCTATATAACCCTCTTGATAAGAATTCACGCTTGTACTAAACGACATAGTTGTAACATTTAGAGAAGAACTCATACAAAGAAGTTTGAAATTAATAATGAGACAGCTAAAATCAAGTTCGATAAGGATCAGTATCCAATGTAAATATTTCCATGATTTTCTTTTGCGTTGCATATTTTTTAAATTAAAGAAGTTTTGTTTTTAATTGGAAGCTAATAATATTTAAAATGAAATCCTGATTTTATCAAATATAAAATATTTAAAGTTCAAAATGTCGAAAATGAATCAACATTTATATAACATGAATTGCTAATTAAAACACGACTTTCCTTTCCAGTAGTTCTGCTTTTCAGCGGGAAGTGGGGTGCAGGGTAAGTATGCCGTCGCGAGGGTAGGGTTTGAGAAAATCCGCTGAAGTCGGTTTCGCGTTGCGCGCGGTACGCGGTACCTTAGTTGTTTTTGATTTTTTTAACGTAGCTTTCGTCGGTTTGAGTTAACGTAGTGTACTTTTCGGTACCGCGTCGGAAATTCGGGAACGCGAAATAAAAATTAGATTTTGTACTTTTGACTGGTTAATGAAGAAATACGGAGTAACGTGGAATAGGTTTCCTCTCCGTATGGTTTTGTTTTTGTAACGCGTTTGAAAACGGGCGTGTACAGGTGGGTGAATATTGTAAATGAGCGTAACCCATTCGGAGACCCGCGACCGAAATCCTCTCCGATCTAGCTGGCCGACAAACAGCCACCGCGTGAATGGGTTACGGTGCACGGATTGGTTGACCGGTTGGTACCATCCGTTGGCACTACTCAGACTTAACGTCTAGAACCGATGAGAGGTCGGTTCCGCGATCGCAAATAAATTTGAAAATCATTACAGTGTTTGGTATGGGGATTGAGAATGAGTTTTGCGCTCGATTTCGGTGTTTGGTCGTCCTGATCTTGCATTGTAAAGGCAGGTTTCAATTGATGGATTGAAATGTTTGATGCTTTCCATTAGCTGAAGTGTAGTACGAATGGTGTTGACTCTGACAAAAACATGCGAACAATCTTTTAAAGTGGGGTGGTCGAAAACGTTACTACTGGTATGATGCATGGTCTTGACAGGTTGAAAAATATTCATTCTTCGTCGGAACTTTTTTTTAAATTCTTCATTACTGGGGTGCTCCTTTGATGGCTCGGTAAATTCTCCAGGAATGCGAAATGCTTGTCCGAAAGTCGTTTCTGCTGATGTTGCTTTTATATCGTTTTTCCAGACGCTGTGAAGTCCTAGTAAAACGAGGGGTAGTTCGTTGTACCAATCATTGGATAATTTGGCTCTAAGAGATAATTATCTGATCCGTGCCATCTTTCTATAATGCCATTTGACTGCGGATGGTAGCTTGTCTTTCGCAGATGTAATACTCATAAGATTCTGTTTAGCTGGCAAAATAATTCCGACTCGAGCTATCGTCCTTGATCCGCGGTTATTCTTGCGGGAACGCCGTAACGAGATGTCAAGCCAAATATTAGTGCAGACGTGACACTATCGGCGGTTATACTGCTAATTGGAATTGCCTCTGGCCATTTTGAGAAACGGTCACCTACTGTTAAAATGTATGAGTACACTCCTGATGGTGGAAGCGGACTAACTAAATCAATATTTATGTGTGGAAATCGCTCTGAGATTTCCTTATAAGCGTGTATGGGTGATTTAGTATGGCGGTGCACTTTGGTCCTTTGGCAAGAGATGCAATTTTGTACGAAGTTTTTGCTATCGCGGTATAGCTTCGGTCAAACAAAACGCTCTTTTACGAGGCGTGTAGTTACTCTTATTCTGGGATGGGATAAATTGTGACTTTAAAACCTTTAAACGAAAGTTTTAGGTTATGAAAGGTCTATTGTCTATTGTGTAAAATGAATTAAAATGTAAAAAATGAAATTAATTTGTCCTCTATGTGAAAAACAAAGAATTAACACTCAATAGTTCACGATCGTAAAATATTTCTTCATTAATTTCTCGAAGATAATTGATGCACAGAATACAGTAGGTATTGTAAACCAAATACTACAACACATGCATGTGGGCGAAATAACTTGGGATAATTTCCTCTTTAAATCAGCAATATGCAATTATTTACATTCAGAATCATTAAGACCATTTCATTTCCTTCAAAGACCCCTGAAGGTTGCCCTTGATGGGATTCCAACGTAGCCAAGGCACTAAAAGTAAAGGATGTAGTTCAGAATAACAATTTTATGCATATTTTGTAGTAAGGAGATGATCCTTCCACGCTCTGAGCGTGGAAGTCCCTGATATGAAAGGCTTCTCTCACTCGTCAACCTGAAAAACTTTCCCGGAACCATTTGACACATCATTTCGGGCAATGCCTCGCATTTCTACGCATTGTGGTGGCAGCGAGTTACATAAATCCCTCTTCTAGTAGAAAGGGAGGGAAAGGAAAATACCGAATTTAAGAAGTGCCGTACAGAGACCAAAAAATTATTTGCTCTTTGCCCATATGTCAAACACCTTTGAAGTCTGATTGGTATATGCAGTAATCGGGGAGTCATCTAGGCAAACTGCTTGAAAGAAATTTGCGGAGAAAACACCATTTGTATGTAAATAACAACGCAATAAATGCGGAATAATTTGATATCCCCCTTATTAATATTGCTTTTTTCTAGCCCGCATTAAACCTCCCCACTACCATCACTACCATTACCAGAAATTTTTTTCCAAAGAAACAATTGGAAAACTTAAGTAAAAACTACAAAAAAAATTGATGACGGCAACCCTCTTTGCGATGCAATTTAGCGAAACAATTGCCAGTTTATCTCGATGAGAAAAACCTCCGTTACCGCCATAAAGAGGCTCGTCGAGATAAGTGGGAGAATTGTCAAGCGGACTCGGATTGTGAACAGCGAGCGGGATGGTCGTCGTGATTTATTAACTGACTTCTAATTGACTTTGTAACGGCCCACGTATTGGTTTACAATAAAACATCTCAATTAAAATTAACTAAAATGCTCGGTACTGAACTGTATGAAAAGTGATTTTTCGTTCATTAATCGGGTCCTCATAAACCGGCGTTTTAGATTTTGCGTTAAATCATGTTATTTCTGTGCGTATTTACTCTAATTTCTGCGGTGATATTAGCAATATTAGTCAGTTATTACCTTGCGTCAAGAACCGAAGCGTAAGAGATGTGATTTGAGAGGGAAGAAATGTGATTTTCGATGTGTGCGAATATGTTTCCAAATCAGCGCGACTCAGAGTTGTAAAGAATTGAATCAGAATACGGTTTCTGAAAATTTCTTCTGTCGCTTTAAATGTAAAGTGTTATGCACTGGTTTTATCGACATGATTTAACAAGTGTGAAATGGTTGTCTTATGTTACCCAGAGGCTCATCGTTCGTTATCTGGAATATTTTTTAACGGATTGATGTCTGCGGTTTTCTATCTAAACTCCTATCTGCTGTGAATTATTTAAACTCGAAAATAAAAAGAGGACACAGTGCCCCTATGATAATCAGTTTTTCTTGTTCACATCCAAACATTTATTTATATTTTTACTTATGATAATGGCAAGTCTGACTCAAATTCAATTGTGGGGATAATTCGCCGGATAACATCGCCATAACATCAAAGGGTTTTGATCACTTCAATAAGTGTCCGTTGAAACTCGTTTCATGTCACGTGAGACCGCGTTTCTGCAACCCGTAGCCAATTTTCTAAAGGCAGCTCAACGTTCGAGAGGGACAACCATCGTTTCTTGCTGCAGAAATCAGCCCTTATATATCACACACCCATATGAAATGAAGCGAATTAATATTTGTGCTCAGAAGTTCGTCACATGTTCATCAATAACTTAACCTAACAATAAACATGCGGGTTGTGCCTTAGGGCTTTTCCCGAAGTTCAATGATAATTTACTTTAATACATTACGATATTAATTTTTTTGTCAAAAGAAAACCTTAATATGTTGACAGCCAAAACATTATCATACACTAATACATTATCAAAGAAGTTTGAAAAATCATTTGCTCTAACAACTAGTGTTAAAAATTGATTTCTTTCAAATTTAGTACATTATTTTCTTAAGGCGCAGCCCCCAGTGAAACTGAAAATTTAGGTAAACTTTACAGCCGTTCACCTCAGAAACGTTAAGAATATTTGCAAAAATTTTTTAGCAAGAAGTCGGAATGAACCTTTGGCTATCGAATCAACTCGTTACGTTTTGCAAAAAAATTTTGCAAAAGTTATTAAATTCAAACAAAATAGCATGTTTTCGTTAAAAAATGTAGTAGATCTCGGAAACTACCGAGTTGATTTAAGCTATCGTTGTTAGATCTAAATTATTTGCAGTGAATTAACTCATCAATAGTTTAAAAAAGTTTTTTGAAAAAAATTTTCTAGAACAAAATGTGTAATTTGCACACACTGAACAAATATCATGCATGCACATTGATTTGTATCAAATTTCCACATTTTGTTCTAGGAAATTTTTTGCAAAAAACTTTTTTAAATTTTTGATGAGTTAATTCACTGCAAATAATTTAGTTCTAACAACCATAGCCTAAATCAACTCAGTACGTTAAGTAGTTTCCGAGATCTACTACATTTTTTAACGAAAACATGCTTTTTTATTTGAATTTAATAACTTTTGCAACAAACTTTTTGCAAAATGTAATGAGTTGATTCGATAGCCAAAAGTTCATTCTGATTTCTTGCTAAAAAATTTTTGCAAATATTCGTAACGTTTCTGAGGTGAATGGCTGTAAAGTTTACCCAAATTTGCAGTTTCACTGGGGGCTGCGCCTTAAGACTTAGAACTTAAGAACTACTCATTCGCTGCGCCCATAGAGCGGTTGTCCGTTGATCTCCTGACAACTCCCGCCTTGTGCTCCTTGGCTCTCCTGTTTCCCGCTTTCGCCAGTTTTTCTGTACACGATTTTATCGGCTCCATTCCTGTCTCCTGACAATCGTGATTTGTTAAGTAAAGTAATTTATTCATTAATTCATTATTTTCGTGTCGTTAATTAGTGAGTGTGACCCAATCAGTCCCTAACACCTTCTTAATAAAATTAACTTTCCCCGTACCAGCGATTTAGGAGTGCTACCAGAGACTCAATTACATTATTACATTGACCCAGTTTTATAAACTATGCGTTATCATTAAACGCAAGCATATCTTCGCGTAAATTTGTGTCATTTCGATTGACTATTTTTGTTGACTGTGTAAATTGTGCAAATCGTTAAACTAAATAAATAAATTATTAAATTATATTTTATCTTGGACAATGACACATAAGTGTGACCTCCCCAATTGCATGGCCTTCGATCATATTTTGAAGTATGTTATATGCAAGAGCTTCTGTTCCCGCAAACTGCACAGTGCTTGCATGGATGCTCCAAGAGACTGGTTTCATCCTTTCTTGGGGTCTTATTTCATTTGTTCAGACTGCTAACACCTTGAACATAAATTTCGAGATTTATATGATCGAATTACTGATCGCACTGATGTCCTCATCAATGAAAAGGACCAGCTAATTGCACGTCAGAATGCAAAGTCACGTGCAAACGATGAAAGCTTCATTAAGATGGCATCAAGTTTTGATGAGCTTGTGACTGCACTTTCAGGCAGCAATGTCAAGGTCACTAAAGCACTCGAAGCATTCAACTCCCATCTTATTGCAATGAAAAATCAGATTGCAAATCTTCAGCTCCAAAGTACCGAAACTTTAAATAAAAACTGGATGGACGAGATACTGAGAACAACTAACTTCACAACGCAACAAAACGCCTCACAACACTCGAAGCTGATTGCGAAAATTGAAGGGTTTAGAGAAAAAATTTGCCGCCATGGAGAATATAGTTCATGAACACTGTGCAGCTCAATTAACAGCGAAATGCCCTTCTAGTGTCGTTAAACAGGAAATAGGCAATTGCCATTCATGCTACAAAGGCGATACGCCCATTGAAGGACCTACGATCCAAGTTCCAGTAGTCTCTTCCTTTTTCAAATTGGGCACAACCTGGTCTTTGGATGACTGGAACAGAAGATTAAAGAAATGGAGTCAGTCAATTCAGCAAATATTCAAAGAACCACAAAAGCCAGCGAAAACATCTGGGAGATATTTTACCTCAAGAAAGTACCAAAAAATCTGAATGCCGTTGGGTTTCAGCAGAAATTTGAAAGTGTCTGATGATCAAAGGCTGCACAGTGGAAGACATCCCAAATCGTAAGAAACGAAGGCCATCATTCAAAGTGCTTGTTCCAAGGAAATATGCTTGGCTTTTTACTAACCTCCGAGTCAAAAACGGCGATTATGTCTGGAAGGATATGGCATTCAGCAAGTGGAAATCAGCCAAGTCAACAACCGGAAATAAATACCGAAAAATACCATCAACGAAACCATCGTATGAACCTCAAATTAAAAATAAGTGCACGTTAAACAAAACTTATCAAGATCTTAACTCTAAGCCTTCTACTTACACAGTTGTAAACGAAATTTCCCATTTAGTTTCAAAAGACACTACTCCTAGTTCCATTGACGTTACCATAAGAAATCCATCCACTTCCCTCATAAAAAATAATAGTGCTTCTAGCAGTTTGCCATCTGTAAGTACCAAAGATCTGGTAGAAGAGCGTATTGTCCCCATTTCAATAGAAGAAAATGGGAAAAAGTCCACTGAATACTCAAATTTTGTACATGGAGGTGTACAGGTTCCATCCTCGGCTCATATAATCCAACTACCAGCCTCAACAGTAAACTCGACGAATGAGAAGAGTTCAATTTTAGACCCGCTACTACCACCAGTTGTGAGGGCAACAATCAACTCTAGCAAAGATCTCGAGTCCAAATATCTCCTATCTAGGCTAAGAGATAACGGAATTTACGATAACGTGAGACTATTCCTGGCGCATCTGCACAAAGCTCTTGATACTACGTGTTTCGATAGTAAAACAAAAATAAACAGTAAAGTTTCAACCCTACGAGAAGGTCTTTCCATTAAAATAGGTGCTCTCCGTGGACTTTATTTTAAATACCATGGAGAATACGGTATATCTCCAGCCCAAGCCAAAAAAGATCTGGACACTTACTCCTCACACGTAAGCAGCAATTATATATCTTCTCTTCAACGATATAGAGAGCAACACCAGAAATTTTTTCGTTCCCAGTAAGACCCCACTTTCATCACAACTGTGGTGGTATGAGAGGAAAAATCAATAAACTCTTTCTTAACGCCAAATCATGCCATTTTAATGTTCTTTCCCTGACCGAAACATGGTTGCACATTTCATTTGTAAACGAAGAGATTCTTGTTGGAAATTGGGCTATTTATAGGGACGAAAGAGATCATCATAGCACTGGACAGACTAGGGCGTTGGCATTCTTATTGCTGTGCATAATTCCTTTTCCAGCAAGCTGGTCAGCACAGTTCCAAATCAATTTTATCAACATAAAACCGTCCGCATCAAAGTGGAGAAATCGGATTTATACGTTGGTGTTTTTTATATTCCACCTAAATCAGGTGAGATAATCTACAATGATGTGTTTAATGTAATTTCTTCACTGGCTGTTTCCATCAAGGAAGAAGACAAAATTATCATCTCTGGCGACTTCAATCGCTTTAATTTGTCATTCATGGTCGACGAAGCTGATGGTGGTCTTCTGCCAATAAATCTGTCGGACGATATTGACTTCGAACTTATTAACACTTTCTATGGTAATGATTTACAGCAAATTGTTTCGACTCCCAAGCATTACGGTTATTGGCTAGATCTGATATTTACGAAGGCATACGATGACGTAGTGGTCAATCTGACTGGTGAAACAGAGCACCTATTTTCTAATAGCCTCCACCATTCTGCACTTTCTGTTGAGCTGTCCACTACCGATGAAGCAAACCAGCTAAAATACAATAACAATATAGTATACGACTTCTATAATGCTGACTATGATGGGAAAAAGAACTATCTTCTTCAAATTGACTGGACTGGTACTCTTACAATGTTAGGTGTAGACGATGCAGCTCGTTTTTACAAGATTTCCTTGGACGCCGTTTAAGACACCTACCTAAAATAAAAAAGAAGAACCAACTCTCTAAGCCTTGGCGAGAAAGTGAGTTCCGTTACTTGCGAAATCAAAGAAATAAGCTTTATAAAATAATTCAATCAAGCTCCAATTTGAACCATGAGATGAAATCTAAATATGATGGGCTGGCGAAGGAATTTCAAACTAAATCCCGGGAAACATACACATCATATACTAACACAATAGTGATCCAAAGAAATTCTTTGATTACGTAAATATAAAACGCAAGTTTCATGGCTTTCCTAAATTCATGATATATCAGGAATCTAGCTCTTCCAACCAAATGGGTATTTGTGAATTTTTTGCCAGCCACTCTCGATCCATTTATTCTACAACCAGCTCTTTGTGATATGCTCCTTTCTCGGATCTAAATTCAGCCGTTTTAATTAAAGAAATTTTTATTCCAGAAGATGAAATACTTAAAGCAATAGAAGATCTTGAGCTCAATAAAGGACCAAGCACTGATTTACTGCCTCCTTACATTTTATTCAACTGCAGAGAGCCATTGATCTTACCCTTATATATCCTTTTTAACAAATCCCTTGCTGCTGGAATTTTCCCCTCAGCTTGGAAGCCATCACATTCGACACCATTATATAAAAATAAAGATAAGGGGTTGGTTGAGAATTACAGAGGTATTGCTATTTTATCAGCTACACTAAAACTATTTGAAAACATAGTCTGCTCCAAATTATCTCCCATTAATGAGCCACGGCTAAATGATCAACAGTATGGTTTTTGTAAAAATCGCTCGACCACAACTAATCTATCCGTGATGGTGTCTAGCGTTCTCTGTGAAATGGAGTTGGGGCACCAAATTGACGCTATTTACACTAATTTTAGTAAAGCGTTCGATCGGGTCAACCACGAAATCCTAATACACAAGCTTAAAAGATTCGGAATCGGCGGTTTCTTACTGAACTAGCTTGGCTCATATCTCCATAATCGGACTCAAAATGTTAAATTTCAAGGTTTCATATCCAAAGAAATAAATTTTTGCTCCGGTGTACCACAAGGCAGCCATCTGGGCCCTCTTCTTTTTAACATCTTCATTTCTGAAAGTCTTGTCGGATATTCCTTATCTTTTCTATGCCGATGATGTTAAGCTTTACCATGTAATAAAGTCCCAACAAGATACATTATTCCTTCAAAACAAAATCAACTCCATGTTAGAATGGCCTAAAATTAACCAACTCTCCTTGAACTTTGAAAAATGTCGTGAAAAGTTTTTCACGGAAACGCTTAACTTTAATCAACAATTATCATCTTTACCATCATAAACTTAGCCGGGTGGATAGCATCGTAGACCTGGGTGTCACTTTGGACAGAAAAATGCATTGCCATTTACATTACGATCATGTCATCAGTAGGGCCAGTAAGCTCCTTGCTTTTATCAAACGTCGATTTAAAGAATTTGAGAATTTATGGGTCTCTAAGACATTATACCTTTCTTTAGTTGATCCTATCCTTAACTATGCTTGTCTAATCTGGGACCCGAGCTTTAATGTTCATACCGATAGAATTGAGTCGGTTCAAAAACAATTCGTCCTATTTGCGTAAAGATCATTATTTAACCCGAAAAATTTTTCAGTTTTGCCATCATATGAGCATAGACTTTGAATCCTAAATATATCAACGCTGGGCTCCAGAAGATCTATGTTTGCCTGCTGCTTCGTGTTTGATATCCTTAGAGGCACTATTAAAATAACATTCCTAGCTGACAGAATTAAGGTCCATGAGATATCGCGATTCACTAGACATCGCGTCTGCTGATTGAAGAGTGAGACCATAAAATTTACGCGGATAACGAGCCTGTAAACAGATGTTGCAAAGCTTTTAATTCACTAAGCACACTCTACCTTCCAACCATCTCTAGATCCAATTTCAAAGCTTTATTATTAAGCACCTTATCCTCTGAACTCCATCCCTCAAACCTAGATTAAGAATATTTTATTGTACTATTCATTATATTTTATTATTTTGGTTTTTGTAACGATGCCTTGTTTGGCAATGAAATAAATAAATAAATAAATGATACAGCATCTCCCGTCTGTATAGGCCTGTGCAAGCCCGAAGGATTTTCGCTCCAACAATTCGATCTTGCCCCCATTTTATTTTCGGAGCTCCAATCCATATCATCACCGCATACATGATGATTGAACGAATCAAGGTTTTATAGGGCAAAATCTTGACTCGCTGTCGAATGTTTCCTGAAAAGAGGTATAAGAAGATGGTACGCATAAGTCACTTTTTTCAAAATATTATCAAAGTGAGCACCAAAGGCAGCTTTCCTGTCGAAAACTGCCCCCAATCATTTCGTTTGCCTAGAGTAGTGCACCGTCTGCCCATTCAACTTAATCCTGGAGTCACAGATGCCTGCCACAGATTACATCGTCTTTCTAGTGCCCGCTCCAAAGACGCTTTTTAAGAGATATTATTCCACTGGCACTGTCCGCGTCCGTTCAAGAGGTCAGATATGGGGTTTGAAGGGACTCAAAAATAAGGTGGGTAATTTGACCTATCGCGACATAAGTATATTCATTTCTGTTGCCGTCGGTCATTATTTTTTCAGGAATAACAAATAACGTTCTGCAATCCATTTTTCCTGAATTCTTGAGTCCTTGCTCGATAGTTCTTGTTTTGCAATTCTAACCCCTTTCATTTCTTGCCGATAAACCGTTCAAACGTAACATTCAAGCTTTTTCGGTACGATTAAAGTATTTTGCATTGTAAGCTCAGATAACGATATCATTGTAACGTCCTTAAAACATTCTTGTTATGGCTCCATTCTGAAAAAAACCCTCGTAAAAGAATACCATTGATCCCTTTTCTGCAACATCTAGCATTTGCATTGTACGATTTCTCATCTTGATACAAGGATCCTTGACTATACACCACACGCTACACTCCCTGCTCTATTTGTATTCATCGGCTTGCCAAACTAAAACTAGTAGTCACCGCCGTTAGAAGACACGTTCTAAATATAACATTTGACCTTTATCCAGCATTGAACGTACCCATGTGAAACAGTTCCGTTTACCTTCTGGCAAATTCTTCTTGTCGACCGAAGTTTCCCATATGGCGTCGCCTTGTTACTCTTTCACAACCAGTCCAACAGTCAATCCTTAAAGTATACATATGACACACATGGAAATTGCATGCAACAACGACGCTACCACATTGTGCTCGGTAATCCTCTCTCGACTGCACAACAAAATTGTGAAATTTATTCATCCCATTTGTTGTCGCAAGTTTCCCAGAATGTCTTCAGTTCCAACCACTGTAGCTGGGGGATTATGCTTCGTTAGTATTCAATGAGAAGGGGTGGTTGGTTGGTTCACTGAATTTCTTTTTATGGGGAGGAAGTGGTTGTTTTACGTCTACATACAATATATTCTTCACATCATCATTTTCTCGAAAATCGTAATCTAAGCGAGCGTACATTCATCTCATATTCGTCTGTTTATACTCGTATATGTATATGTTTGTTCAGTGATTTCTGCATACATATATTCTATGTTATCTTCATTTTGAAGCAGCAAATACAAACAAAAACATAATTTTCGAATACGAGAATGTTATTATGCAAGAAAAAGATTATTCTGAAATTTTCTCCAGGGGAAAACCTGTTGTTTATGCTATGCAAAATATATGATCCATTATTTTTGTTGTTATGGGTGTTAAGAGAAAGCTTAACCACAATATACAAAAAATTCGTAACATGTGGGAAAATATACGCTAGCCAAGCAAATGTGCTATCGTTAAGGGGATGATAATTATATTTTGCACATTCATCGCACTCAACACAACACGGTGAAATAAGATCTTTTTGATGGCTGCATGAAGTAACGGTGAAGCTATATTAATTAGCTCAGAACTGAACTGTGACCCTTTCTCAGAAAATGTTGTCAGTTCCTCGAATGCTTGAGGGTTGAAATGTACTTGTCCTTGTGGAAATATTAAATGGTGAATCATAATTTGTTTTCTGCGAAACAGTAGAATAAACATTTTTGGTAATTATTATTGTCCTGAGAAAGACCATTAAAAACCTTCTGAAAGGTAATTGATATCTGAGTCTGAAATTTTATTGTTGTCGTGTATAAAGGCTTCCCATTAAGGGGTAAATGAGCGAACAATTTGGTTCCACAGATATGTGAGCTAAGCCTCCCCATCTCATTTATTTACAGGCTAATCAGGGGCAAATCATGTTGGGATTTGGTATATGAACATTTATAAAGCAAATGTACATACCCTTCCTCTGACTGTTATTATCTATATTCCCCATTAAATTCACCCTTTAAATTTCTGCAAATTAAGACATCGCTGCCGAAGAAAATCAATACAAATCACACCCGAGATTCCAACGTAACATTGTTGATATTTCAATCACTCTCCCCAACTTCTCTGAAGAAAAACAAAATGCTAAACACTACTTCCACACACATGTTTCGAAGATCCTTGAATTCTATTGTACATAAAATTTAACTACACAAAGTTTGGAGCACAACAAAGAAACGAAACAAATTCATTTTGTCCTTTCTCTTATAAATGTTTGATGAAGCGAAATAAGCTATTCCATTTCGATATTGAATAAGCTCATCTTTTCATTCCTTTATTCTGCTTTCTCCGTTCACTTATCCTGGAGTTATGTGCACGACAGCATTCGTGTGTACGAAGCCAAGCCAACCATCCCACGTTTGGCGCCTAGGAGTAATCCAATATGTTTTGAAAACAGGTCGTGAGGTAAAGGAAATCTAAAGAAGAAAAAAAATTGGAGTATGTTGTAAAGAGAGAATAGAAGAGCAAAGTGATTCAAGTTTTCAATTGAACGAGTCCTTTATTTGTAAAATTTTTAACCCATTGAGAGGCTGGGCAATAAGAAAGGACTTTTGTACGTTTTTTGTAAAAACAAAATAAGGATATTGCTGCTTGGACTATTACTTGTTACTCGTAATAGGATACTTGTTGTGTCTGTCTGGGAAAGATATTCTAGATTTTGTTTCACGGTAATTGAATTATCTTAGAACATCTTCTACATAGCACTACAGCCATTCTTGGTCCATCGACCACGTCTTCCAGTTCTTAAATCCGAGTAGCGATGAACTGTCTTCATCGACCGAGTCAGATCAGCGTTTCCTCGGTTTCCCCACTTTTGGCTATCCGTTGTTCATCCATTGCAGCTTCCGCAGTCTTACAATCGACGCTCAAAGGCGTTCAATATGTTTCCGTTTGCTCACACCCATAGCATAGCACAGATCTTTTCACAGATTTGTATACTTGGAGCTTTATTTTGCTGCCGATGCAGCTGGTCTTCAAGATCGTCAAAATTAAAGAAAATGTCTTTTGCGAGTTGTACTCCCCGCCATATTTCGTATCTTTCATTACCAGTTTTCGGATTCTGGCGCCTAGATACACAAATTCGCCCAAATTTTCGATGTTGTATTCGCCAAGTGCGATATTTTGTGTATTTGAGGTCTTTTTCCGCGACTGCGTCATGAGCTTTGTTTTATTCTCATTGATTTGTAGCCCTATTAGTTGGCCCACAAATAAGAGTGGGGTATCCAGATGGATGCGGTGCTCCTTCGCACCCTCCTTTTACGATAACAATCAAATACAAATTGCTCAGAAATCCATGACAATTAATCACGCCCTCATGCCTCGCTTACGACACGTTAAAACAATCATTAGTGTATGCGAATACTAATTACTCGGAAATTCATAACAGTTATTCACAATTCCAAGCATTCATCGCACGAGCGAACAAGCAATGTATGCTTCACCGCCCATACTTAGGGAACGGCGACACCCTAAACATAGTACATAATCGCAATTCAATGTATATAAGAACTTATATCTTACGCTTCATTGATCAAGTCGCTAAATTGGCTCTGCGGCGAATCCCACACGCATACATGGTAGTTCATACAATTGCCATGTTGAGAGCATTTGGAGTACATGTATACAATTGAATGTGTGTACTATGCGCAATCCGCTCATCTGAGTACCAATGTGCCGCGACAACCAACTCAGAAATTGTATGGGGAGAAGTCGTCAAATATTCAGATATATGAATACTGAAGAAGAAAAGAGCCAAACGCATGAGATGGGAGCTAGCGTTCCTTTTCATGCAACAAGATTGTTCCTGAAGAACAAGAGAGGAATGAATTTGTAAAGCAGGTTAAGGGGAATTAGCACACTTACAAACTCAGCGTTTTGGTGATACACTGGATCGAAGGTCTACGACTCTTACTAGCAATGCAAGCAATTTGTTTGCATTTAAGCTAGTGGCGAATTGCAAAAGTAGCAGTTTTCAACGCAAGTCTCAAGAAGAGTTAGCCGAGACGATAACCATCAATAGAAGTTCGCCGCAAAGCAACGCCATCCTGAAACATCGAACTGAAGGTAAGAAGAACGAGCGGAACCTGAGTTTCTTTAAGCCTAAGCCGGTGAAACTCTGGTTTAGCCAAGTCATGTTTAAAGTAGAATCCGAAAAACAATCTCTGATGAGCTAAAACTGAGTTTCTTTAGGCATAAGCCGGTGAAACTCTGGTTTTAGCCATTTAATGGTTAATTAGCGCAGAGTATTAATCTTTCACTACCAACTGCAGATTAAACTTCGGAAAAATATTTATTGAGCTAAAACGGAGTTTCTTTAGGCCCAAGCTGGTGAAACCCTGGTTTTAGCCTTTTAATGATTAATTCACGTATAGAAATAGTCTTTCGCTTATTCACGGCCCAGGGCAGGGCACTTAAGAAGCAAATCAAGGAGGAGCGTAGAAGCAGGTTAGCGGTGGCAGCCAGAATCCGAGCGCTACCGGCCAAACGAGTCCCAGAAGCTTCAAATAGGTGTTGAACGTTAAAAGAAAATAAAGATTTGCTTTAATAAAACGGAAAATAAAGGTTCTTCTTATTTCTAAAGGACAGCGTTTTCTCCCCCTAGGTATCAAGGTTTGTGTGATGAGATGCGATCACCACGCCAACACAGGCAGGGTGGTTGCATACGTGTAGCAATTTGTAACAATTGGCGCAGCCGGTTTTTGATTCCGAACAGCTCCAGTACAACGAACGTGTTATGGAGCGACCAGCTATTGAATAGGATAATTGATGTTTCAGACGGAATTTGAACCTTTTTTTACCATTCTTGAGGTTATAACACTCATTCACACGATTTGATATCTGGGAGGTCGTCCTTTAGATTAAAATTGTGCCTGGGAGGTCATCCTTGAAATATCCGAGTCTTGAAGGAGGATGAAGGTACAGTAAAAAAAAGAGAGGAATTCGTTAGCTACGTGAACGAATGAACGACGAACGTCAGAGAACTAGGGAAGTACATCAATCAACTCCGGAAAAAACCAGCGGGCTCGTGCTCCGAAGTGGAAGAACTCTTTTTACCCCTAAAAATAAATCGGAAACTTTTCCTTCTGAGAAGAACCTGCATCTACGAGTATAGAGTCAGTCCTTGAATTCACTGACACTGTTGATCATTTATATTTTAGCCGTTTGGAGCAGATCAATCAATTCCGTGAACAGACAGCGCAGTTTAGGGAAGAGATCAAACATTTTAGTGGGAGTGCGTTTGGCCATACCAGTTTATTGGATTTTTCACAGTCTTTAAAAATTGATTACTTCACACGACTGGCAACTGACATTGGGAGCGAGCTCGTCCACAAGTGTGTCCGTGGATTTAACTGTTGACAAGAAATCACCTCCTATGACTGATAAGGAAGCCGAAGTTAATGATTTCACGAGCACTATGGCAGATTATGGGAAATTTGCAAAGTTAATGGGACAGATGATTCCCTTGTTTTCTGAGGCACCTAGTCCCACCATGGTGCTTGATCTGCAAACATTCATTGGTTGCAGTAAGCAGGTATGGAAATGCCTTAGCCATCAGGAGCGCGTTGCGTTTATGCAGATTTTTCCTACCCGTCTGCGAGGTGAAGCTTATCAGCTGATATCCTCTAACTTTCCGTCCACTTCGGAGGTGGCGGAAGAATTACTGATCCGGGTATATTTACCAAAAGAAACTTATCAAGAGCTGGTTAATAGTTTAATAACAGCAAAGCAAAGTCCTTCGGAGTCCGTTCTAGCCTACAGATCTCGTCTTAGGTAAATTTTTAAACGTTGCCAGGAAGCAGCAGCAGTTAAATATGGATCGGAAGCGAATTAGATTGCGAATGCACAATTAGAGGACTTTGCGATGAATGCTTTTAGAAGTGGAGTAGTTAATCCTCAGCACCTTTTGACGTTAGAGAAATGCACCTTTGAGGAGCTTGTAACTAAGGGGCTGAACATGGAGAAACTTCAACAGGGAGTTTTGTTTTTGCAGAACAGTGCATCACAAGCAATTCCGCAGATGATGCAAGGTCAACCCCCATTCAATAATTGGATGATGAACCAGCACGTGATGGCTCCTCAGCAGGCAATGTTCTCACATAATCCCTATGCGATACCTTTTCAGTCACAGGTTGGACCACAAGCGGTGGTGGCACCAGAGAAGGATCCCCAATTGAAATCATCAAAATTCACCAAGGGTCCGAGAATAACTTGTAATTTTTGCATAAACGGGGCCACACATACTCCGATTGTTACTCTCGGAAGTATACTCCCTATTGTTCCACATGTAAGATAATATGGTCACGATCAAAAGGATTGTCAGGTAAAATCCGCCACTAGTCATCGGGCCAGTAAGGAGAACCCAAAAGTATACAGTGTCCTGGTGAAGTGTGATTATTGTTGTCGCAGAGGACATGATTTGGAAGCTTGTTTCCAAAAGAAACGGTGGAACTCCAAGCTCCAGAGAAACGAGGCGCAGTCAAGTCGGAAATCTCCGGCTCGACTTTAATCAAACAGTCAAATAATCAAAAATAGGAAAAGAAGATAGAAGCTAGGGTCACGGACGAGTGCACGGACAATCAAAAAAAACAAAGGAAACACGTATCGCGGTACTAGTCTAGCAACAGCTGCACTGCCTTTAGATATAGGAATACAAAAGAAGACCACATTTACTATAGATACGGGGGCTGAAGTCAGTATTATAAATAAGTTAGCTATTAGGGACACGTGCCCAATAAATATTCAGCGTAAGCTCACTTTGCAAAGTCCGTTTGGGGAGGGTGAAACCCTTGGTACAACGGAAGGCAATTTGGAACTCCCTACAGGGCTTCCATGTACTTTTCAAGTGGTCGAGAATATTCAGGGACTATTTAATGATGGTCTTTTGGGAAACGACTTCCTCTCAAGGAACTGTAATGTCGAAGGTCCAAGAAAATCACTCACGTTTCCTCGCGCGGAAGTAAATAGTAAGGATTTCTCGGTCCCTATTGAGAGCCAAGTAGAGGCGGAAGGGTCACATCACGTACAGGTTTTGGCTCAGGTGTCTGATAACGTCGACGCGTTGTCGTTTGGAGCGACGCAGAACGGGACATTTTTAACAGATCAGAATCATGTGGTGACTCATAATCCTACCAAAGAGGATTCAAGGGTTACAAAAACCGCTGATGGAACCTATGAGGTCGTTTTTAAAGAAGCAGTTACATTACCCGCACGAACACAAAACGTGGTGGCAGTTCCTATTGAGCTAGGTCAGGAAATGCTGTGTACAGCGGATTCATTAGCTGATGGCATATTCCTGGCAAACGCTCTTCTTGACCCAATGAAGCCTGTGGTGGGTATACTGAACTCAGGTGAGACTCCGTTCACATTAAACCAACTTAGTCTGAAGTTAGAAACATTGAATAGATACTCCGTTAGTAGGCTAGAAGTTTCGCGCGGTGTAGAACTTCAGCCTGAATCCAGTTCAGACTCTATAGTTAAACATGTAGGCTATGTAGCATCAGGGACAATAGTGGGTCCATCAAACAATCACTTGGAAGGGGAAGCCTTTAAGTTCGTATACTCCGACTCTCCGGGGAATGTGATGCGCAATGCGTTGTTGAAGCAGGAGCTCACATTATTTGAACATAGTACTCCGGAGGAAAGAAAGGCCATTACTCAGTTGTGCCAGGAGCTCAACGATATTTTTTTCCTTCTCGGAGACAAGCTGAGTTGTGAGAAAGCAATCACCCACGAAATTCCGTTATTGACTGACCAGGCACCGATAAATCAAAAAATGTACCGACTGAGTCAGCCACAGAAGGACATAATCAACGAACAACTGAAGGTACATCGCCCAACCAAGTAAGAGTCCCTGGAACTCCCCCCTCTTGGTCGTACCCAAGAAGGCAGGGGCCGATGGAGTAAAGAAGTGGCGAGTAGTTGTTGATTCCAGCAATTTGAATGAAAAAACAATAGGTGAGGCTTTCCCATTACCTCGCATAGAAGATATACTTGACCAACTGGGTCACTCAAGGTATTTTAGCACACTGGATTTAGCTAGTGGTTATCAACAAGTTCTGGTCGAACCCAAGGATCGACAAAAAACAGCATTCAGCACGAACTATGGACACTATGAGTTCAAGCGGATGCCTTTTGGTTTGAAGGGAGCACCCGCCACATTTCAAAGACTGATGAACTACATCCTAACGGGTTTACAAGGTTTCGATTGCTTTGTGTATTTAGATGACATCGTTGTCTATAGCAAAAACTTACAGGACCATATCTTTAAGCTAAGAAAGATTTTTGAAAGACTGAGGCTGAACAATCTGAAGCTTCAGCCAGAGGAGTGCCAATTCCTCCATCCTGAAGTAGTATATTTGGGACACATACTCGTATGTTCTCAAACTGGTGCACGGCCAGACCCGAGTAAAACTAGCTGCGTGCGCGGTTTTACGGTACCCACAGCTGTCCGTAGGCTCCAGTCGTTTTTGGGTTTAGTAAATTACTATCGTAAGTTCATACCTAATTTTTCTAAGGTGGCTAAGCCTCTCACGAACCTGTTACGGAAAGATGTTCGGTTTACCTGAACCGACAAATGCATGGAAGCATTTCAGTCGTTAAGAAAGTCGTTGGTAGAACCTTCTTTACTGGCCTATCCTGATTTCTCTAAGCCATTTAATCTCACTACCGATGCGAGTAGTGAAGCTTTGGGAGCTGTTTTGTCCCAGGGAGAAATTGGCTTATGATAGTCGAACCCTGAACAAGGCCTAGCGCAACTATTCTACTATCGAAAGGGAATTACTTGCTATGGTGTGGGCAGTAAAAAACTTTCGATGTTATCTACAGGGGAGGCAATTTACAATCTACACGGATCATAAACTCCTTAAAGGATCAAGATCCAAACGAAGACGTGGCCATATATTTCCCATTTGAGTGGAGAACTCATGCAAACATAATTTGCATGAACTTTGCCATCAAATGAGAAATATAGACGTGACCAACTTATGTTATAGAATTATGTGATCGAATCACATAGCTCTAAACCATAAAAGGGCATGCGAGCGGAAGGCCGCTCTACCCAGCAAGAGCCCCTGTTAAACAACGAAAAACGGAGGAACGTACCCGATGGCTAGCCGATGATATAGGAGGAGCCTGCCATCGTTACGGGTCCTATACCCGGTCAAGTAAAACGGAATGGAAAGACCGAATTTCAAGTTCTAGCAATCCATTATATTATTGCAAAGAAAAACAAGTTGAGTAAGCAGGAGGGTGCTCCTACCAGAAGGTCTTTGTAAACAACCTAGGATTAGAAACAAGTTTTCTAAGGGCGTGAATCGATAATTTGAATTATTCGTCCAATACTTGGATATGAAATCGCTCAAATTTATGCAAAAGATGCACAGCTTCTTTCATAAGCACAGTGCAGCCGCCATTTTGATCTAGCTTAAATGATTTTTCTGAATGCTCGGCCGATTGAACATGTTCAAGTTAAACACTATTCCTTAAATTTTCATGAAAATTGAAAGAAAATAAAAGTGCCTAAGTCAATTTAAATATATATAGGGTTTTCCAATAAGAGGTGTTATTTTGAATAGATCTTGTGATTTAACACCTTGCGACTTCTTCCCTTGGGGTCACGTGAAAAAGAAGGCCTATGCCAACAGCCCAGCGTCAATTCAAGACCTCAAAGATGAATTCGTGAGGCTATCGAGGACATAGGGCAGCCACTTTGCGATTTGGTTATGGAAAATTTCATGAAAAGGATATGGTCCTGTAAGCGTGTCGTGGTGGTTATTTGCCTGATGTTATTTTTTGCTATTAACGGCATATATTCTTTTTTATAATGAAATAAACATCTGATCATTCGTATTAAATAAAAAATGGCATTTCTCCTATAATTTCAAAATAACACCTCTTATTGGAAAACCTTATATCAACCATAAACACGTGTTATTGTTGTTGTAATTCCATACAATTGAAATGGCTATAACTCACTTGATTATGATTCGATTTCAATTAAATTTTGTAAACGTATAAACCTTATATTAGTCTATATAATTGCAAAGCTTCAAGAAGTTTAAAGGTACCGTTTTGATTTTATGGGCAAAAATGTAAAATCTACAAATCATGCTATTATTAACAAAGTTGAGCGAATTTCGGTTTCTAAGGTATTTGTTGCCCTTGTTCTCATAAAGGTCCATGTTCGTGATAATTTTCAGATTTTTCGGCTGAAAGGTGTCCAATCGCGAGGGGGGGGGGGGGACACAAATTTTGGGTACACTTTGCCTTCCCCTGGACCCCCTGATTCATAAAAATAAAATATTTTTATTTCAGATTCTAAAAGTTCTAATCAAGAGCTTTCATTTGATACCCCACTCGACTACTTTTGGTAAAAAAATTTTTGAAGGGCCAATTCGTTATTAGGGGGGACCCCCCTTAAAAAATTTTTAAATTTTTGTTAAGACCTTAACTTTTGAGAGACCATCACTTCTGACCTGTTCACAAAGTTTGAGCATTCTAGCTTCTGTAGTTTCTGAGGAAATTAGCTGTGATGCACGGACAGACGGACAAACAGGTCGCGAAACTAGTAGGTCTTTTTAAAAAATTTTTTTACAAAGACCTAAAAACTGATGAAGGAGATTTACAATGCGTTGGTCTACGTAACATTTTAAAAAAGTATTCTGTGCATTTAATTTCACATTGCCTATATCATACTCTTTGTAATTTGTTTTTTGGCCAAAAATAAAACGTTCGCTTACTAAAAATATTAAATTCAGAATGAATTTTGAATATTTAAAGCATATCAAATAGTAATTCATTACCGAAGGAGCTAATGGAATCGTACATCAATTTTTGTTCATATATTGGTCCTGGATTTCAATTAAGGTTTCGTGAAATTATTGAATTTTGTCTGAATGAAACTAATTGAGAAACATAATTGGATTACTGAACCTTAGTAAGCATTTAAATGAGAAACAATAATATCAACAATTATTTGAACTATTCAAAATCTTTCTTGAACATTAAATCGTTTACATAACACTTGCATTCAGCGCATTCACATGCATAGCTAAAATATTGGATATCATTCATCGCATCTGACTGTAAATCATTACCGTTTCTAAATTAAACAGTGACGAGACTCTTTTTATTTTTTCATTTATTCCGGATCCTTAAACTGCTAAGAGGCCATTTATTTATATTCGGTATTCTTGATCGGTATCACTTTCACTTCGGGCTCACAGTTTTTTTACATCCTAATGCATTTAATTCATGCATTCAAACGACTTGATTGCAATGCAGACCACTTGCACATCTATTGCGCACTTGTTTCATCCCGCCAGCGCATTGCGAAATTTTTCTTTGGCCGAATATGACGTTAAGTATGGCAAGTATGCATCAACAATTATCACTAAATCAAAAGTTTAGTAATAAAAGTAGGTAAATTATAACTCGATTCGTACTCGGCTTAATCCTAGAGTCTCGAGCATCTGTAATTCGTCGTATCAAAGTGAGGAACAACCGCGCAATCGCTCAAATCAGTTTTATCGATAGACATATCCGAAAGGGGTCAATAAACTCGTCTCGAAATATTACTAGAACGATAAGTTATGCGTGACGAAAGTCAACTTGAAATGAAAAGGGCGAATTGTTTGCTAGCGGAGACGTTGTAACCCACGACGGTGCTTGATTGTGCCCGAGTTCAGTAAAGGTTTCCTCATAAATTTTCAGAACCACGAAAAGTACTGTTACATGTACAAATAATTATGCGAGCTACTGTCGCAATTGTTTTCACAATCATTAAGAACCCCATGATCAACAAATGAATGTACTCGAAACCACAAGAACCCATCAAGCATGATCACCATATGAAAGTGACGTCACTGCTCCATTCACTAAGCTGCTCGAATATTCCAGATAACTCGCCAATGTACGAAAAATGGATTGAATGACTAGAGACCCTATATAAAGGCAAGCTGAATGAATGGAGGGATTCATTGCAACCGCGATAGTGTGGAGTGCGAATTGGAAAGCGATATTGATTGAGTAATAGAAAAGTGGTTTTCGTTGATAGATAAGACAGTTAAAATAAAAATTAAAAGACGAAGTGAAAAGTAAAATTGGTAAAAATATTGTGCATTTTTAGTAAATGAACTCTTTTAACTTAATTTAAAAGACAGTGCGTTTTCGATTTCCCGGAACATTAAAATTATTGGCCGCGAACCATAATACGCGACAGTACATTTGGATTTCATTTAAAGTAGAGTTTTAAGAGTTTGTGTTTCTTTGTTTAAATACCTTCCAATAATCCGCAAGGCTGTTCTAGACTTTGATGTGGGATTGGTGCTGATGATATATTCGACAGAGACAATCCTGTGAACGAGAGTTCGCCATTAGTAGAGATAGCTGTTGGATTCGTAAAATCTCTGCCTGTCACTAACGCTGCCGCACTCGCTGGTGTTTGTGTTGACAGTTCTGGCTCTCGCTAACTGTTTTTCGCAGAAAAATGCCCCCCAAACTCCGACAAATCGATTCGAGATCAATCGATACGACACTCCACCACTAACTTCGATCTTATCTTTGCAAGGAGCTTCTCCTTGAAAGCACTCTTGCCCCTCATTAAAGAAGGCCGCAACTTCCAACACTATCACCGACTATTCGATTATTTTGCATCTACTAGCAATTGAACCAAATTAGCTGATATGTCGTGCAGGCGAATATCACTCACTATCTGAACTGACTCCAAGTCATGCAATATTCACAATGCTTCCAATATCCAAGCAGCTTTGCAGATAATTTGTTGAAGTTCTGCATACCAGTAGATCAACTGAAGTTGTTTCCTTTTGAACAACTAGGAAAGCGCTTCAATCCACAAGCAAGTCCTTAAAAGAGTGCACAAAAAGCAGTTTTATGTATCCCATTCGAAATCAAAAGCTAATAGCTGCAATACTTCCAGAAACTATTCACAGAATCCCCAACAATTACTGAATATGTGAACACTTCATAAGGTGAACAAAACGTCCAAGTTTGACCATCAACTAAAGACAAGTATAGACAGAAAAGATTAGGCCCCTGGAATAGATGGAATATCACTAGAACTGCTCCAGAGATGGGGCTCCATTTAAGTCACACTATCCATTAACTAATATACAGAATATGGTCAGAAAAGTGGAGTATGTTATAAAGTTATGTTAACCACCAGTTATCAAAAGACAGGCCAAAAAGTATAACATGTCTGTTCACAGAAAGGGAGATAAGTTAAGTTGTTAAAATTGTAGAGGCATGACTTTACTGATTCATGTAAAGTGCTCTCCGAAATCGCAGAAAGAAAATTAAACCCCTACTATGAAAGTATTTTAGGAGAGCATTAGGTTGGTTTACGAAGTAGATGGTCTGCAATAGACCAAACATACTCAATAAAGTAGATGCTCGAAAAGTACCATGAATATATAATCGATGTGCATCAACTCTTTGTAGACTTCAAGAAAGCAAACGACAGTTTTGGCAGAAATGTCTTGTATAAAATTATGTTTGACTTCTACGTCCCAGTAGAACTAATCCGTATGTTCATTAACCTAAATTCAAGGGGTGCCGATAATGACGATATGGGACGCCGAATAGATTCCGCCTATTACTCTGTACGTCCCATTCTAATGTCCAGAGTTGCATACAGGCAAAATCAGCTTCTTATCTACAAATCACTAGTCAAACCTTTGTTGTTATCTGGAAGTGAAGCATGGACCCTGACGAGTAAGTCGAAAAAGGCAACGGACGTATTTAATCGTAAAGTGAGCAAGCAAACCTGTGACCCAGTGGAAACCACACTATCATGATGAGTTGTGTGAACTTTTTAACGAGCCACCTGTATCTGCTTGGATAAAGTTACGCAAATTGCAATAGGCGGGGCATGTAGATAGAATAGTAGAAAACCAGGTACCTAGAAGAACATTGAAAGGTACAGCGCAGGGTAAACCTACAGTGAGAAGACTGTCTCAATGGGGAGACACAATAGAAGCTGACAGTAGATCCTTGTTGGCACTGAACAACTGACGAATAAGGTCGCAGGACCGTGATGATTGAATGAGATCAATCCTGGAAGCCAAGGCCAGGCTTGGAATGTCACGCCATGGACTATAATGATTATATTTTAAATGAAAAAAATTGAAATTCAGAAACCATAGAGTTATTAGAAAAGTTGAGTGAATTTCAACTTTGCTTTGTTGATTTTTTCCAGATTTGGCGGATCACAGATATCCGATTGCAAGGAATGGGTCGACACGTATTCCTTTGCAGTCAACAATGATCATTACTCTATACGTTTTAGATTTAGGCCCGAAAATACACTCCACTCATATTCAAGTTCACGTTCAGTTAATATATGTGCTGGCTTAAAATCAGAAAGTATAGCAAATGTGTGGACAAGCAAGCAGCGAAAGCGTGGTACTGACCATAGCACCCCGAGTGCCGATAAATTCTATCAAGATAATTAGATGCTCTTAGAAATAATTAGATACTTTAATCACCTCTAATTAGTTAGTCTAACTATCTTTAAGCGAAGGCCCGAAGGAAGCTATGCTGTTATAGCGAAAAAAAATATATTCAGGTTACTTTTCTGCTATTACGGTTGATATAGAACAATTTTCTTTGAGCAGCGAAGGAAAATATGCAATAGAGTTGAATCCACTGATCAGATCTAAACAGAAGGCTGGTAATTTTTACTTTGACATGCCTTTACGTATTTTCAATCATAAATCCAACTCTGGCTTGTTTTTTATTATCTTAGGTAAGTGAAGACCGTTTACGCTCTGAGTGTGGAACTCACTGGTTATATCTCTAGACTACCCACTAGACACAACCTTTTTTTAGGTTTTTGTAAAATAATTTTACAAAACCCTTCTAAAATCGCGTCCTGTCTGTCCGTCTGTCCGTCCGTCCGTCCGTGTGTCACAGCAGTTTTTCTCGGGAACTACTTAAGCTAGAAACATCAAATTTTGTATGCAGGTGTAAAGTGGTGTTCTCTTTAAAGTTCAACTACAAACAAATTTTATAAGGTATTCAAGGGGGGTCTCCCCATATAGGGGAGTGACATTGAAGGTAGCCGTATCAAATGAAAGGTCTTGATGAGAACTTTTCAAAACAGGTCTTAGTTTGGCAAAGTTTGCTTCGAGGGGCGCACAGGGAGGGGAAATACACGAAAAATTTGTGTCCCCCCCCTCGCGATTGGACACCTGTGATTCGAAAAATCTGAAAAAAATCAAGTATGTAGGCCTTGGTGAGTACAACAACAACAAATACGTTAGAAGTCACAATTCACTCAACTTTGTTAGTAATAGTATGATTTGTCGATTTTGTGTTTTCTTGAATAAAATCTTAACGGTACCCTTAAATTCAATGACTATTAATAAAATTGATCTATTCTGAAAGTTTCATAAAGATAGAATCAAATTTAGCGAAGTTATAGCGGTTTGAATTTTCCTGTATTACCATGAAACAATATGCGCTGCATTTATTACTATGGCAACATATGGCTATGGAACAACATGCGGTTTTTACCGAATCAGACACTACAGTTTTGCTAGGATTTGCATGAAAATTTCAGGAATGATAGGAATCATGTATACCTTTGAGAATCGGTTCAGCTAGTGGTATCAGTAATCGTAAAACAAAATAGTGGCTGTTTTAAATGCGAAGATTGAATAATTTTGAGTTATTTTTTCCCAACTTCAAAGTTTAAGGTGCATGCTTTGAACACTTGATTCAATTTAATGAATGACTGAAAATGAGTACCTACAATTAATGCTCATAAGTGAAACAAGTCAAGAAGGCGGGAAAGAGCTCCTAGCAAAAGGGCTTTGTAACCATTCTAGGATTCAAAAAATAGGCCATGAATCGATGATAACAGTACAGGAGAGTGGCCCCTGAAAAAAAAATTCATCAAACGTAGCCGATATAAGTATGAAATGAAAGTTTTCACGGGAACTTTTCAAAACTGTTCTTAAACTGTCAGTTTTTGCTTCAGTGGGGCACAGGGGGGAAATACATTAAAAATGTGTTTCCTCCCTCGCGAATGGACATCTGAAATAATTATCAAGGGAGATATTTATGGGTATAACAATAAAAAAAACCTCAGAAGTCGAAATTCGTTCAACTTTGTTAATAATAGTATGATCTTCGTATTTCATATTTTCTCCAATAAAATCGTCTTTGACATGTTTCTTGATTTGATTCGATATGGTGACTGCATTTTGTAAATTGAATACAAAACTCTTCTGACATGAGCGTAGGTCTGTTTACCCAACTTGTTTGACAACTAGCACTATGCCAATACTGGTCTTATTCTTTTCGAAAATACTACTACAGTCCTGTCCTTTATTTGGAAATTTAGGATGCCTAGCATTAGTTTCGCGTGTCTAACTGCTCGCCCAGCGTCTTGCGCCCCACAGCTGATCAAGTGTAACTCATCCACCAACAACACGTCGTATGAGATTTTTCTCAGACTAGGCGAAGGATAGAACCTTAAATAAAACTCGATCTTGCTTCCATCATTCGCTGCCTTTCCTTTGCATTGTTGAGTAGGCTCCACTTCTCAAAATCTGCAGCAAATATTCCGGAACACGAAATGGGCTTCACAATGCATCCAGAGTATCTGTCCATCTAGTGAAATCTAATATGATCTTGACATCTAGCGTCACCAGCAACACAATTCCCTTGTTAGGCCAGCTGTTAGCCTCTACTCGGTAGATCGCGTGGTGGAGTGACCTGCTATATTGTAATACTGCTGTGGAGGTAAGTTACCAGTAGCATGGATCGCGTCAATGAGTCTTCCCCTCCTGCGCTTTTCGACCACTTTTCCGACCCTGTCTGGCATACATAATGGCATTGTATGCTGCCAGAGGCACTCTCACGGGCCTCAACGGTAATATACTGGTGATCACTAGACGAGTAGTCCTTTAGAGCTCGCCAATTGTGTGCTCTTGTTACAAGGGACTGTGAAGCAAATACTACGTCCGTTGTGGTTTCTGCGCAGTAGATATTTTGCCTATGTTTTACACGGAAAATGTTGCTCTTGCCGCCATTTTCAGGACTTGGTTCCCTCTTGGAGGCTTGCCCCATTCATCGAGGTACTCCACGCGCAAGATTGGTCATTTGCGTTTGAAACAGTGTCCTCTTAAAAAATTGAGTTGAACACTCATTTAGCGTTAGATGGCCCCTGAAAAATGTTGTTTTAGAAAACGAAAACCATAGCCCTCTACACGGTAGTGAGCTCTGTTCCAAACCCAGATAGTAGCCATAATAGATTCATCAGGGTACCATTCTACTGAGTTCTTCTCATGGTCTTGCTGACCAAGCAACAGCCAGTAGACATGCATGTCTCTAGTAAACTGCTCAAGCAGATCCTTAGCATTTATATTTCAGTGTAAATTGATTTATAGATTATGCATTATTGCAGTACCGCTTTGACCTTTGTTAGTGCTTCTTTGAACACTCGACATTTTCTTATCCCTGGGACGTGATTGAAATCATCAAATCAATGGTCATCTTCCTTGTAGAGGGTGCAGTGTACATTGAAAAGGGATCTCCCTTTGCCGCACACTGCAAATCGCCCCCATATGTTTGAAAAGCTTTTCTAGCCTCAGAATTTGATTTCTGATATACTTACTAGCGCTCTTTCGTGGAGCACATGCAGCTTTGATTCTTTTAACAACCATTGCCGCCTTCCAAACAAGCTATTCTTCGTATGGGCAAAAGTTAGCTCGTTTTCTGGTTTCTCCCTTAGAGGGAGGCTCACACCATTTAAATCTTGCCCTCGGACGCTTTGGTAGCAATGGAAACAACATCTTCGGCAGTACGTTTTAAACCTCTTTGGTCTGGTAATTTTATACCACTCTGTCTTTTTTGCGATGTTGGCTTCTCCAGTGTCTCCTCCTACACAGGGCACTCCGTTGTGAGCGCACTACTAGATAACTAGGATCTCAAATTTATACTTGCCTTCCGTTCTCTGGCTGTTTTATGGTCTTCGTCGTTGTTTGCTGCTGTTGCTGTCAATCTTATGGGCCAGGTCAGATGTAGTCGAAAGCAGGATTGCGACCTTTTTCAACATTCAGTTTAGCTGAACCCTGTCTGAGGTCTACATGGTCCAACATTGTACCCATGCTCACTTTGTATAAGATACACATTTTTCCAATATATGTGTATCACTGAGTTCATTTTATTGTCAGGTGTCGACAAATGAACACGAGTAACATACATGAGATGTGCATCCTGACCGGTTTGATCTTGAAACCAAAAACGCATTTCCAATCTCCCATATGAGACCTTTCCCCTTGAGCTATCGATAGATGAATGATTGCCTTGAGACTTAAGAAATTTTCTGAGACGCCTCAGATAGGTATGCAGTAGCTGCAGTGCGTGGGACCAGGTTGTTAGAAAATGTTTAAGACATAGGGTTCGGCCACATTGCGATTCGACTGTCGTGTTGACCGATTTTTAGACGCAAATATGAACACACTGCGACAAGATTTGCAAAGAAACTTCAGGCATGCACAGCACTAATATGCTCATTTAAAGGTATGTCTTTACCAGGAATACATGCTTTTCGTTTAAAACAATCAGTAAGAATTTAGATAAGACGAATACAACAAGAGCGGTGGCATCATTATTGCCTTGCCTTACACGTTGCAGGAAAAAGTTAATACTAACAAGTGCAAAAAACCGAAAATTGAAATATAAAATTAGTAGCAGAGACTCCACAAATAATTTAAATTAAGTAGCATTCTAGTCAAAAAATTTCCTTATAATTTTATTTATTTATGCAATCCTTTCTTTTAGATTATTAGCTCATATTTCATTTAACACAACTGTCATTTTATTGCCGCTTCAATGATTAGATTGAAGAAATGCAAAACATGTTTCAAAAACTATTGACACACGGACAGACACACAAACGGCATTCATTTGGGTTTAGTTCAAGCCTTCTAACTCATTTGGGCGTTATACAAGAAACTTCCATGCATGCCCGCGTCAAATGTCCAAATAAACTGCACCTGCGAGAGTATCACAAAACTTCCTACTGAACTGCTTTTAGAAAATCGCAAATTCTTTCGACTGTCGACCTGACCAGAATCGCCGCAAATTGCAGGTTGGCGCTTTCATTTAACCATGTGGAACTTGCGACAGTAGCGCGACTATATAGCTGCAGTCTGATCCATCCCTAATGCGTCTTGGTTTCTTCCTCTCGACGTCGCCATCTTCCCGTCTAAGAAAATTGGAGTTACTCGTATATGTCTGGGGATGGCAGCAAGTTGAAGCGTATGACTTTGCCCAATAAAGTGAGTTTGTTTGAATATACATTGTAGTGAATTGGAGGATATAAAATGTCCGTGAAGGGCTGCAGCGATGGTCTGCTGCCTCGGCGAGCGAAGATAAGGGTGCTCGCGGGAATTGGGGTTATCTGAGGACGCTTGAATGCGCTGGCAGGCTAGTGTTGTGGTGTCGTGGGGCAGGTTATTTTCCGCAGCACAAGGGCCCACTACAAAAAAATTTTCACATTCACGAATTATCCGTTGTAGGATTTGGACCGACTGGTGCCGAGGTAACCTAGTGAAAGGATGCGTTTAGCCAAAGCAATCGGCTAACAGGGCTTAGCAAGCGAGATTCGAGAGGATCTCTTCTTTGCTAGGAATACTGACGGCCCCCAAATAAGAGTGGAGCATCCAGGTGGAAGAATAGATTTTAAAATGACACGATATACTAGTTCAAACAGATTTTAAAATTATTCAAGGTGGCATGAACATTCCAATTTTACTTTTTTTCGTGCAAAAACATCTTAGCATAAGCCGGTTTAATATTTAAAGTATTACTTAAACGTTCAATCAATTCATTCAATAGTTTTTCAACCTATTCTATGTTACTGTAAGACAGTCGTCATCAAAATATTCTAGATCAATTTTTTTTTTTGTGGGTCGATTTGATCCATGTCATAAACATCATCAGTATTATAATAATCATCAATTTCAAAATCATTGCCAGAATACTTGAAATCAGAATCGCAAGACATACTCACTAACAAGCCAACTTTCAAATTTGGAACACACTTTTCACGCTTTTAAAAATCACATATAAGTTACCGAAACTTCAATGGGCATCGGACAGAACTGAACCAGTGTAAAACTCTTTCCCAATTTCCACACCTGCGTTGTTTAGAACATCTATGTTGCAGTAATGCCGCTAATCCGTTGAACTGCCATGAAAAGAAAAACCGATGCTGGATGGGGCATAATTCAATGCATTAGCTAATTATACAATCACAATAACGTGTATCCGGGGCTGCACGATTTCGTCAATGCAAATTTAGTACCCAAAATCACCGAAAATTCCGCGAAATTTTTTCTTTTTAGGTGAAAGCACTTTCAAATTTCTTTTCTTTAATGAAAAACTGTCGAATAACCGATCACTCTTTGCGAGTTATCTAATAACAACGCATTTTAACACTTGATTTTCCGCATTTACCCAACTTCAAGGATAGCTTGAACTCTTCGAAACGATTATTTCGACCTTGTGCATTCGTTTTCACATACTCAGGACAAGATTTATGAACTTTGTTCAAAGTTAATTACATTGCTCCACGTACGGTATACGAACACAACGACGTCGACAATTTTTTCCAGCTAATCCCACCGCTTTGCTTATCTCGGCGAGACTCCCCCATACGGCAAAGGTGGTTTGCTTGGTGAGCCCTTTGCATGCCGCCACCGGTGGTTTCTTTCCGACGAGATGAGACTGCAACTCATTTTCTAAGTTGCCGTCATCGAATTTTTGAATGTAATTTTTTTGTTTAATTGTTTTTTTTTGAGTTAAAGATATATGAAAATTCTGAATGAAGATTAAATTTAATAAACTACTATTTCGATTTGTTTTCTTTTTAAATTTATTATTAAAGTAGTTTTATATTAATTTATTTAATTTTTAAATTACAAATAAAATTAAATGATATTTAAGGATTTTTTAGTAGAAGAAGAAAAAATGGTGTTTTCGCCCGGGAATGTTTTTCGAGCAGTTTGCCTAGGCGACTGCTCGATTACTACAACATAAAGAAACTTACAATAAATTTTGAATACCAAAGGACAGATTACTCCAATCAAATATCAATCAAAATTCTCTTATGATCATGCAATGCGTTAAAGAAGTATTAACCAATTTTAGGGGTTTTGTACTACTTACAAGACCCTATTGAAATCAGTTTTGTTCATCCGTTCTTCTCCGAAACTATTGTATAACAGATAAAGACGCCAATCTTGCTAGGAAGATCACATGTGATGGCCCCTTAGAAATTATCAACAAATTTTTCAGCGGTTTTTAAGAGATTCATCCCCCGCCCCCACCTCCCTCCCATATCGGGTAGGTAAGTCTTTATGAGCATAACAGCAACAAAGATCTTCGAAATTTGCCCCATTTAGCTAATAATAGTGTAATTTCGCAATTTCGCATTTTACCGAATAAAATCGTATGAGTCCACGTAAATTAACTGTTTCAGTAGTCTTATAGAAGATCCTTATACTCAGTAAGTTTCAAGAAAATCCAAATATATTTACGGAAATTCTAGCCATTAGAATTTGCTCTGATTACAATAACAACAGCAACGACACAAGAATTTGCTATTCTATGGATTTTTTATCGAATCAGACGCTGCAGATTTGATTTGATGGTCTTGAAATGTTGAGATACTATATTTGAGTGATTTTTGCTACAATGCAACAAAATGGCGACCGTTTAAAATGAAGTAACGATGGTTTTTCATTGAAACATATGCATCTCATTGACGTGTTTCTTGAGTTCATTCATTGTTGGCAACTGCGTATCTTCGATTCAGTGTAAACTCCTTACTAGAGCGTTGTTCTGTCTACCCAACTTTTTATTTCTTTCTTTCAAACCCATTACCTTAATTGACTGTCAACAACATCATGCATATGGAACTTAAAAGCTCCTGGATAGCATATGTTCTCGTATTTGGCACTCTTACTTCTTACTTCATAAATTTAGTTTCAACACTTCATTGTTTGTCTGCTCATTGTTTAGTCCCTCAGCTCCTGCACAAATACGAGTACATGACTCACGTTGTACAGACAAACAGTCACGTCGCATCGCATTTTCCAGGATATTAAATTACATACAAACAACCACCTGCTTCCCAGGCAATCTGAACGTGCTTTAGATAAATAGCTTGATGTTTTCTCAGAATTCAAGGACGTTCTCTCCATCAGAAGATGAGTACAAAAGTTTAAACAGACGTGAAAATTTAAATACATTCAACAAGTTCTCGCATTATTCTATTTCACAATCTGTAATAAAGTCCCCTTGCGATGCTGAGAGTAGAAAATTCAAGAATAAAAATCAACAGGCTCTCATCTCTTGTCCTTTTCCTACTTGTCGCATTTGTTGTCTGCTTTGCTATCCGTCTGGTTTGACGGCATCCTGTTAAGTGTTGAGTATACAATTTTATCAAAAGAATCTCTTCTATACACCATAATCGTAAGTGGCTTTTGATTTCACGAGAGAAGAGATAGACATCAATCTACACAAGCCAGAATGCGGAAAGAGATGATAGGAGTAGAGAAAAGAGTGGGAGACAAAGTGAGAGAACAAGGAGATCATTGGGATAATGTCGGGTATTATCCTTCTGTCGTGAATCCTGAAATTGATACAGGAAATCTTCTGAGCAAATAAAACCGCTTAGAAAGCTTTATGTCGAACCAGTGAAAAGGACAATGCCAACAGAGGCACAGATTAAGAGATTTGAGAGAGGTATAATATTGATTGATCTAAAGAGGCGAATGTCTTATTATCTATGTTGGTTTTTTTTTGTCGCATACTTAAGTTAATGAGTATAGTCTGAAGGTTTGTGTTTTTTTTTATATTTATAAGCACAAACAAATTCTTATATATATTGATGTCTTTGAAGAGAAATTCAATTTGTTCGATATTGATAGGGTTATAATGATCATATAATACTTTCCATTCCTTTTGCATAGAGGATTGACGACGACGTGGTTTTAACTGATTCATTAGCAATAATTTAAATGCAAATTATACGGATGATTTGGCGCACGCTTGTTTCCAACCAAATTATCCTTTAAAGAGATTGGCATGCATACATTTGCATATTCTCATGAAAAATACATATACAGGAGCATTAATAACATGAGTTAATTGGATATTCAATCATCCTTCGGTACGTGAAATCAGCCAAGTGTAGATACCCCTTTAGCAAACTACAAATTTCCAAAATTAATGTGAGCGTCAAGCTTAATTTCAAAATATTTGTATATACTGGTAATTGAAAGAAACAGATTACTGAGTAACGCGGACTGGTAGATCTACATTATTGATCCATAATTTTTTATGCTTACTTAATCCGCTGCGGCTCGATGGCAGGTTATATATATATATATATATATATATATATATATATATATATATATATATATATACATATATGTATATATATATATATATATATATATACTCGTATATATATATGCATATATATACATATATATATATATATATATATATATATATATATATATATAGTGTAACCCGGTTATAACGTACCTCGAGGGGACCGCAACAAGTAGAACTTTATAACCGATAGTACGTTATAGCCCACTTATGAAAAAAAGTTGTGTTCATTTACAAAAATTGTCGTTTATTAAAGAAAAAAAGTCCATGCATTCATAATACAAAATTATAGCCTGCTGAATCAAAAAGCATTATAAATTTTCGAAAAATTTATAGGATTCTCCCGTTTGTCTACTAACTGTTATTGTAATGGTCTTAAAAAGTCAGTTATCTTGCATTGTTTTATTTTTATTTTTAGTTTTTGCTTTTGCAGATAGCCATCAATCAAAAGAGATGCTTCTAAGATACCATCTACCGTAAGCTCGTTTGCTTCCAAAAATCTTGCACATTTTTTATCGAATTTATTGCATCCTCAATATTAATGGTTTTCTGCTCAGTAGTTTCATCGTCAGTGTCGCTTTGTTGGCTTGATTCTACTGACTGTACTTCTTCTACTACGTCAGTATCTGTTGGGGTTTCAATTGATACAACATCTGAATCAATGTTCTCAAACAAATCAAGATCTTGCAATTCTATAGTAGGTCTCCAATTTTCATAAAACCAAGAGCTTAATTGACGCTCATCCTCTTCTCTTGCTTGAACCCTTTTAATCCATTCGCTCAAAGGAAGGTCGTCTTCGTCGTTTGATGAATCGGTTTTAAGTCCCGCATGCTGGAAACAGTTTCTAATGGTCGTTGGTGATACTTGTTGCCAGGCTTTTGCCAACATTTCTATGCCATCCAGCAAATTTATTTTCATATTTTGAGCATCCTCAGCTGCATCGATGTATTTCATCAGAACTAGCCTAGAAATGTATCACAAATGGAATCTAAATTTATGTTACATGAATTCACTTTACTGAATTACCGTCGGTAATAGGATTTGAGGCACTTGATCACGCCTTGGTCCATCGATTGTAGAATAGAGGTGCAGTTGGGAGGAAAAAAATTCAAGTTAATATTTTCCAGATTCTGGAGATTTAGGTGAGCGGCGCAGTTGTCTACAATTAGCAAAATCTTCCTTCTTTGCCTTCTCAGCTGCTCGTCCCAGGACCGTAACTTATTCGAAAAAATATCTGATGTCATCCAAGCCCGTCCATTTGAGGTATAATTTACAGGCAATGTTTTTACATTTTTCATGCATCTCGGATTTTTAAATTTTCCAATAACGAGCATTTTTCTTTTTTCGGTGCCAGATAAATTGGCGCATATGGGGACAGTAATCCTTTCTTTAGACTGCTTCCCACTTATACACTTTTCACCACGAAATTTGAGAGTCTTGTTAGGCAACACTTTGAAGAAAAGTCCCGTCTCGTCTGCGTTGAATATGTCCTCATCTCTATAACCCTCTCTTATCTGCGGCCATTCATCACGAATCCAATCCAAAGCGGCTTCTGAGTTTGCATCTGCTGCTTCGCCATGAATTCGTCCAAATCCAATGTTATGGCGGTTTTTGAATCTTTGAATCCAACTGGAAGAGCACCTGAATTCGTTATCATTATTAAGCTGAGCAAATTGTTGGGCTTTTTGTCGCAAAATTTCCCCCGAAATCGGATTGCGGAGACTCCTTTGATATGTAAACCACCTTATTAGGCTTCTATCAACATCCCGTTGCATGGGGTTTCGAATTTTCTTTTGTTTTCCTGAAGATGAAGGATTACTACACGTAGCCTTAATTTTATTTCGATTTCGCCAAATTGTCGAAACTGTCGTTTTCTTCAATTGCTTCGAAGCACATATTACTGATTGTTTTTTGCCACTTTCAATTTCTCGAATAATATGTAACTTCTCATTAATCGTTAGTACTTTGCGAGTTTTCTTCTCCATTTCTTTGTTTTGCAAATTTTATCGCGACCTTACACCGATCACAACACTTCAAAAACTGCCAATTATTTTCTTATGGGATTCCCTTAAAAATTATGCAGACATCTCCCTAACACAAAAAAAAACACCCTACTGGGCACAATACTTTAAAAACTGGCGATTATTTATCATGGGATTCCCCGAAAATTATAGGGACCGAAAACCCTTCGCGTTATTGTTGCCAATTTGTTACGTATCGCAACAACTTGTCTAAACAACTTACTTTTGTTTGTGGGTTTATGCTTCATATGTACGTATGTATATGAGAATAAATATTTTGTACGTTATAAAGAACTCAAGTGGCATGGAGGAAGGTACGTTATAACCAATATGTACGTTATAAAAGTGAACGTTATATCCGTACAAAAATACAGTAACTTCCATGATTTGTGCATGGGGATTGGAAAAAAGTACTTTATAACCGAAAGTACTTTGTAAAAGTGCACTTTATAAGCGGGTTGCACTGTATATATATATATATATATATATATATATATATATATATATATATATATATATATATATATATATAAAGTGGAACCTGTATAAGTCAAAATTCAAGGGACACGCCAAAAAATGTTCGAGTTATAGAGGTTTCGACTTCAGAAGGTTTTCGAGTTAGAGAGACGTTCGATGCAATACTATGCAGGGGAAAAACAATGTAAATACCTGTTACAGACGTGAATATGAAATTTATTTTGGACTTGAACATAGTAATATTGGAACTTCAATTCAATTTAATTCACTTAAAAAATTATTCCAACATATTTTATTTCAGTATTATTTGAATTTACTGTACTCAATCCCAAATTAGGTTCACAAAGTATGTTAACAATATCTTAAAAAATTAATAACAGTCTGTAATCGTTTTTAGGGTATTGTAAAATCATTTTACAATACCCTAATAAAATCGCGTCCTGTCTGTCCGTCCGTCCGTGTGTCACACCACTTTTTCTCGCAAACTACATAAGCTAGAAATATAAGATTTTGTAAGTAGGTGCGAAGTGACGCCCTCTTCAAAGTTTCAACACGAAAAGGGGGGTCTCCCCATATATGGGAGTTGCCCCTGAAAAAAAGTTTTCATCGCATATAAGCAATATGGGTATCATATAAAAGGTCTTAATGAGAACTTTTCAAAACAGGTCTTAAAATGACAAATTTTGCTTCGAGGGGTGCAGGGGAAGGGGAAATGTACGAAAATTTTGTGTCCCCCCCACCTTTGACCCGAAAAATCTGAAAAAAATCATGAATGTAGGCCTTTATAAGTAGAACAACAACAAATACATGAGAAGTCGAAATTCACTCAACTTTGTTAGTAATAGTATAATTTATCGGTTTTATGTTTTCTTGAATAAAATCTTAGCGGTACCCTTAATTTTAATTAAATTGAGCGCACTGATGACTATTTATATGGGTTAATCTGTCCTGAAAGTTTCATAAAGATCGAATGGTATTTGATGAAGTTATAGCGGTTTGAATTTTCCTGTATTACTATGGAACAATATGCGCTGTATTACTATGGAAACATATAGCTATGGAACAATATGCGCTTTTTACCGACTCAGATACTACAGCTTTGCTAGGATTTGCATTAAAATTTCAGGAATGATAGGTATCATGAATTCCTTAGAGAATTGGCACAGCTAGTGGTATCAGTAATTGTAAAGCAAAAAAGTTTCTGTTTTAAATTCGAAGATTGAATAATTTTGATGTACTCGTATATATATATATATATATATATATATATATATATATATATATATATATATATATATATATATATATATATATATATATATATATATATATATACGAGTACTATATATATATATTATATATATATATATATATATATATATATATATATATATATATATATATATAATATATATATATATATACAGTGAAACCTCTTACATATAAGCGGGCACCTCCCATAAACGGACAGAATTCATACACACAAGTTTCTGGTTACGTTAGGCGGACCCTCCAATGAACGGTCGCGGACACTGCATTCATATACATTTCATCCAAAATGCCTCCCACAAGCGGATACCCTCATCCATTGGCCGTAATTTTGATGTTGTATTGGCAGGAAGATATTGTGTGTGAAAAGCTTTAATTGATGGAGTATCATTATTATGTGAAGTACAATAGTCGATGATCAATATAATTTTCCTTTTTTCCATCAATATCAATTTTTAAAAGCCAACTTTTCAATATGCCAGAAGTCATCCAAGCATTTATATTAGCTACATAATTTAACGGTAAGGATTTACATCCCAAAAAACACCATGTTTTTTTTGTCTTGACCAATAATTAATGGTATAAGCGTCTCTGTACCTGCCATATTTGCAGCAAGTAATATAGTCACACCTTCTTTACTATGCTTTCCTGCATGTCATGTATCATTTTTGAACGTTAAGGTCTTGTCAGGGAGACATTTAAAGAGAAGTCTGCGTTAAAAGTATTGTCCGGTGTGTAGCCACATAATGAAATTTTCAAATCACCTTTCCACTCGCTGCATACTTCTTTGTTAACAATGGCACTTTCCCCAAAATTTTTTTGAAAATAAGATCATGACTTCTTTTAATTTTTTCTAACCAGCCATTACTTGTCCTGAAATCTTACATCCCAAGTGGCTTAGCGTTTGCCTCCACTTTTTCTTTGAGCTTTGTTCCACTTACGCTAATGGTGTTGCTCCGACACTGTTTAAACTACTTGAGTAAGCACTCTTCCAAATTAGGAAATTCAACTGCTTTTCCACGTTTTGACAACCCCTATCACTTTTCAGACAGGCTTAAAGTTTTTACTTTTCTTTTCTCGGCATTCATATACTAATTACACTCACAATCTCATCCATGGAAGATCGTGGATCAATAAAGGCAACATATTAAAACTCTGTAACGGATCAATTTTTTCTTCGAGCTAAAGAGGCGGTATATTCGCAAAAATTCGATAATTAGAGGTAATAACATCAAACATTGTTTTCTTTGAATGTACGTGTAAAGGTTGAACCCATTTTTTCGAGTTATAGAGGAAAATTTTATACTGAGGCATATTGTTCGTAAGTATTTATTGTTTCGACTTATAGAGGTTCTAGATTTCGAGTAATGGAGGTTTTATGCTTTGAAAGGCAGCAAATAACAATTTTCTTATCGAAGTTCCATATATACGTATATATATATATATACATATATATATATATATATATATATATATATATATATATATATATATACAGTCTTCCACAAAAGTCAAGGTACAGTGATAAATATCATGAAAATTGTCTGATATTTTTATTTAAAAAACCTATAGTGATAAAATTTTTTTGGTATTACTTCAACTATAATCATTACACTTTAAATTCATGTAAAACAAAACGAAAATTCTGTCGTATTAATATACTATTACATATGATGTGTTGGCAAGTCAATGAATGAAGTCCACAAAAGTCATGGTACACCTAAAGAAAAATGATACAAATTGTAATTATAGTCTTGCATAGTTATTTGAATTATACTTTTCTTAATATTTTGTCGGATATCCTTTCATCTGAATTACTGACTCCAGTCTTTTAGGCATAGAATATACCAATTTTTTAGTAAATTCGCTGCTGATTCTGGCCCACTCCTCCAATATAACATCCTTAAGCTGCGCCTTGCTTGATATCACTCTTTTTCGGATTTTTGTCTCAAGCTTATTCCAAAGATGCTCTATAGGGTTCAAATCAGGGCTTTGAGGCGGTGTAGCAAGCATGCGAGTATTGTACAATAGCCACATTCGAACTTTATGCGCAGTGTGCTTAGGGTCATTGTCCTGTTGAAACAAGAAATCTTCTCGCATACCTAATTTGGCTGCACTTTGTTTCATGTTGTTTCGTAGAATCTCTAAATAAGAGTTCTGATCCATAGTATTTTCGATGAATATCAGATTTCCAACTCCAGCAGCAGCCATGCAACCCCAAACCATAACACCACCGCCTCCATGTTTTACTGTTTTAATAGTGTTCTTGGGATTAAATGCTTCTCCTACTTTTCGCCAGACCCTCTTATGCCCATTTACACCAAATATACAAAATTTAGACTCATCCGAAAATAAAACATTATCCCAAAACGTTATTGGTTATGCTTTTGCAAATGTTATTCTTTTTTGTTTGTTTATGGAACTTACAAGAGGTTTTCTTCTAGGCGTACGAGATGAAAATCCAGCTTCTACGACAACTCTACGCACAGTTTCTGCGCTAACCTCCTTCTTATCATTAATTCCAAGAGCATCGCAGATTTTTCTACAGCTTAGAAATGGATCTTGTTTTACCATTCGCGAAATTTTTCTCTTGTCCTTTGCACTTAGTTTAGATGGACGACCTGTTCGGGGCACATTTAGCACTCTATTGTCCTTCTTAAATCGATTTATCACTTTTTGAATGGTTGACCGACTTCGCAACACTAGTTCAGCTATTTCAGAATATGATTTGCTCTGATTTGAATGCAGATAAATAATTATTTCACGCTCCTTAATACTCAACTCCTTTCGAGTCATTTTTTAAAAATTTTATGAAATAAAAGATACACCACGAATACGGACGCGATATTAAAGACAGCATCCTACGGTTGTTAACTCACTCTGATAATATGAACTTGGGGGATTCCCCTTTTTACAAATAACAGGGCATTTTCTGCAACTGTACCAAGACTTTTGTGGAGTAGAAAAGAGACATTGCCAACAAAAAATTATTGTCTTCAATGATCATTATTGCCGAATCCCTTTAAATTTATGAAAACTTAAATTCAACAGAACTCGTATTATTACCATTTCATAACTTTTGGTTTTCAAATAAAAATATTGATTCAGTAATACAATTTTCAGTTACCGATTCTCTGTACCTTGACTTTTGTGGAAGACTGTATATATATATATATATATATATATATATATATATATATATATATATACTCGTATATATGTATTATGTTTATCTATAGTGTAAGCTACCTATACGGACACTCCTCAAAACCGGACACCACTTATAACCGGACAATTTTTCTACTCCCGTTCATATACGATCCTATTTTCAAAAAAATGACACTCCATTAACCGGACGCTCTATTACTCGGACACGGACACACATTTTTCACAATTCTCACTACGAAAGCTCTAATAGCCGGTTCGCATTTTAAGTTCATGGCCACAAAGTTCAACATGTTCTTCGTTTTATTTGTCTCTATGCTATGAACATCATTTTCAACTGATCGAACACGTGTGACAACGCATTTTGATCAGTACATTAGTACTCGTATTGTCAGCGTAGGATGTAAAGTGATTGTTCTGCTGATCGTTGAAGGTGTATTTTGAGAAAAATGTAATATTTAGATTTGCTATCGACATATGTATACAATTTGACACCATTCAGAATTATTATTATTGACGCTTCACGAAAAAAGCACCGTTATTAATTGGAAAAAATAGAAAAACTATTCTGTGTGCGTGAATTAGCAGCGCATATTCATATTAATAAGAGTCAAGCGGTAGATATTGCCCAAAAGAAACATCAAATCCAACGGAAATGGACATAAAGCGAAGTTAGGTCTGCAGTTAAGCGAAATTTCATTTCACCATCTAGGAGTTTAATAGACCAACGCGTATTAGAGTGGTTTACACAGGCAAGATATAAGAATATTCTATTTTCAGGACCTATTATTCAAGCAAAGGCAATCGATCTTGCAAAAGAGCTCAACATAAACGAATTCAAAGCATCAAGTGGTTGGCTTGGAAAATTTAAAAAAAGTACAACACTTTATTTAGAACGGTCATAGGAGAGTCGGCTGGCGTAAATTTCCAAGATGCACTTATCAAGAAGTACAATCCTGATTCCATTTACAACGCGGGTGAAACAGGACTTTTCTTTCAAGCCTTGCCGAGCAAGACATTCGCCTTTAAGAACGAGAAATGTGCAAGTGGAAAATTGACAAAGCTGAGGCTCACAATTTGATTGTGTCCGAATATGGCTGGAGAAAAAGAATCACCTCTCATGATTGGAAAAGCCACAAAGCCACGAGCCTTTAAAAATGTTGATTATACAAAACTTACAGTCATCTGGCGGAGTAATGCAGTCTTGGGTGACCACTGTAATTATCCACGCTTGGCTAAGATCATTAAATAACTAAACGAGACGAAATAATAGTGTTGCTTTTTTTCGATAATGCCGATTTGCATCCAAAGAATGCGAACCTTTCCAACATCACCATTATGCCTTTGCCTCCTAATGTAACTAGTGAGTGTCAACCATTGGATCAGGGTTTTATCAAAAAGTTTAAATTTCACTATCGATTCTTGGTGTTGAACCGCTTGTTGAACAATATCGACTACCGAGAAAAACTAATATTTTAGATGCAATATACTTTATCCAATCCGCCTGGGGAAAGGTAAGTTCCGTAACCATAGGAAATTGCTTCCGAAAACCAGGACTTAGCAAAAATTCAAATAATCCCGATGAAGATACTGATGATGAGGATAATATTCAATTAAGTTTGTGAAGAAATATGACAATGGCTTTCGATAGGAGTAGGTAATCTACCACACAAGTTAAGGATTTTGCCTTAATGGACAATGGTTTCTCTACCAAAGAAGCTGCATATCAAAGTTTCGATGATCAAACTGATGCTATTTCTTTAGAATCAAACGACGATCAAAACCATGATGATGATATTGAAGCTGAAAATGACGCGACAGAACCGAGATATCGCATTCAAATATACGCTGACGCCTTTTTATACCTACAACAATTGAAAATCTCCGCCTGTAGTGCATCTGTTCAATTTATTACTGAATTCGATTTTCGGGAAAATCCTTCAAATCCAAAAAAAAACTTCTCTAACTAATTATTTTTCTTGGAGTATATATATTTTAAAGTTCAAGAAAAGTAATTACTTATAGAAGTTTGTTTCATTTGATACGAAGAAGCTATGCAGAAGAAGCATATTTAATTTTTTAACGATGTAATTTTTTTATTCAACAAACTGATATCGTTTTGTGTTAAGAAAATGCTACGATTTTGTTTCTTGAGGAAATTGAAAATTTTGTTTTTCAAGACACCTTGGTCAACGTTCTTTTAAGCGGATGCCTCTTACAATCGGACAAAATTTTTGGTCCCCATGGTGTCCGGTTATGGGAGCGTACACTGTATAGAGGTGTGTTTAAAAAGTAAGGTTGTTCAGTATTTTTAGGAAAAGATATTTATTTATTCGTCAATATATATGTTGCCCCCTTCAATATGATCCATACACTTGTGCCAACGCTTTTTCCAATCCTCGAAGCACTTCTCATAAGCACTTTTCGGTGTAGCCTTGAGCCATTCCAGCGATGCAGCCTTTATCTCCTCAATCGTTGAAATATCTGTCCTTTCATAGGTTTCTTCAGTTTTGGGAACAAGACGAAGTCACATGGGGCCAAATCCAGTGAATATGGTGGCTGAGGTATGATTGTGGTGTTGTTTTAGGACAAAAACTACTTGATCTTTAATTCATTTTTTTCTATAGCAAAACTCGCCAAGCCCGCAAAATACTTCTCACAAACAAGCTAAATATATTATATAGCCGAAACTGTAAACATATGTTCGTGACGAGTACACCAACATAAAAAAATAAAAAACTCGATAATCGAACGTTGCCCGCGGAATTTGAAAAGTCACCTTACTTTTTGTACACACACACACACACACACACATATATATATACATATATATATATATATATATATATATATATATATATATATATATATATATATATATATATATATATATATATATATACACCTATATATATATATATATATATATATATATATATATATATACACCTATATATATATATATATATATATATATATATATATATAGTTATTTACTCGTATATAAATATATATATATATATATATATATATATATATATATATATATATATATATATATATATATATTTATATATATATATATATATATATATATATATATATATATATTTATATATATATATATATATATATATATATATATATATACTCGTATATATACATTTATATATATATATATATATATATATATATATATATATATATATATTTATATATATATATATATATATATATATATATAAATATATATATATATATATATATATATATATAGATATATATATATATATATATATATATATATATATATATATATATATATATATATATATATATATATATATATATAAAGGGGGGTCCAATCAAAACGCACGATGTTAATTGCAAATCAAACAAAAAATTTTCAGAGTATTGTGTTAATATTATTTATTATAATTGGAGAACCTATGACAATTATGTGTAAAATAACATATCGCCCAAATGCTCGCCACGGCTACGGTAGCATACTTCTATGCGATTGTCCATATTTTCAATGACTCTGGGACATAATTGAGGTTCAATGTCGTTAATGTGCTGAACTATCTCATCTTTTAGCTCTTGAATCTTCTTGGCTTATTGACATATACTTTTTTTTAAATATCCTTAGAGAAAGAAGTCCAACGGGCTCAAATCACATGATCGTAGCGGCCAATTAACATCGCCGAAACGTGAGATAACATGGCCATTGAATTTCTCGCGCAAAAGAGCCATTGTTTCGTTGGCTGTGTGGCAAGTGGCACCATCTTGTTGGAACCACATATCGTCGAGGTCCGTAACCTCAATTTTTGGCTACAAGAAGCCCGTTATCATCTCGCAACAGCGAACAGTAGGCTTCAGCTCAGCTTCAGCTCTTGAGTCAATTGAACCTGTAAGCGTGTAAATTCAAACCTTTATTCGTCATTGATGATCGTGAGATGTTCAATTGTTGGGCACGACGACGAGCCGAGGTTGACGGCTCTTCTGCCGCACTATCGCAAACCGCAGCAATGTTTTTCTCAGAACGAACTGGGCGAGCATGCACAGGTTATTTCACATTTCCTAGAGACCCCGTTTACTGAAATTTGCTCACCATGACCAAAAAAATCACGAAATGAACGAAGTGAATTTTGATTTGAACGCAGATTTTCGTAAAAGGCTTCAACAACCTTATCGCGCTGCTCAATTGTGTATGCCAAATGTCAAATTAAGATGAGCGAAAAACTTGATGTTTAGGTGTGACTCACAATTAACATCGTGCATTATGGGTGGTCGAACCAAATATATATATATATATATATATATATATATATATATATATATATATATATATATATATATATATATATAGGGTGCGTACGGTATTTGAGGGCAACTTGAGAGTCAAATTAATTAGCTTGTATTTTTAACAAAATTTGATTAAATGTCAGGAATTTTTTATGCAACGTTAAATTAATATATGGCTACAAAGTTATTCAATAAAATCGCCATTAGCAGCAATAACCTTTTCTTACATGCCCAAATCAAATGCTCCTTGTTCATATTGACCATAACGGCATTAATAGCAGTCTTCAGCGAAGAAGTGGTATTATGAGGACGCTTATTGGCCTCACGCTCATTTACGCCCCATACGTGATAATCCAGAGGATTAAGGTCTGCGGAGCTAGGTGGCCATAGGTTCGGTGTTATGTGGTCATGAAAATTTTCGGCCAGCCAATCTTGTGTCGCCATCGCTTTATGTGAAGGAGCAGAGTCTTGTTGAAAAATATACGGTCTGCCTCCGCTTACATTGTCTATCCAGGGTTTCACTACCGTCTCCAAAACCTCGATGTATGCAGCAGAGTTCACTCGAAGTCCTTGAGTAAAAAAGTGTGGTGTCATAACATGTCCTTCGTGGCTGGAAATTGTGTGTGCATAACAACAGGAACCTCCGTAGACTTTGAACATAGCCATCTGTCATTTCTGCGATTGGTCTTGGTCAAAATTTTTTTCGTCGGAAAAAAACCATAACATTTTGGGCGCCTCTGGGTATTTGATTTTATTTAAACGACGTTTTTATCGGAGAACTCACTGTTCCCGTGTTTGCCCGACATGAACTGTCCTCTGCGCATCACATCAGACTTATATCGGTATAAGTCTGATGTGATGCGCAGAGGACAGCTCTTCGTGGACAGCTCTACGAATAAGGCGCTCAGAAACATGAAGCTCACTCGCAAGGACCATCATTAATTTTGAAGGGTCCTCGTCTATGATCGCTTGCACTTGCTCTAAAAATTCCGCAGATCGGGCAGTGTAAGAACGTTGTTCGTGCTTTTTGCGTTTTGCGACCGATTCTGTATGGCCTCCTGATGCTTCCAATTCACGGCGAACCTTATGCACGAATGAACGGACGCAATTAAGAAAATTAGAGATCTCTAAATCTGTATGGTTCGCACATATAGTGACGATGACAGCATGTCTCTTCATTTCTTGAGTGATGTTATAGTCCACCATTTCTTATCTGAAAAGGAAAAAAAAATTAAATAAAAAATTCGCGAAGTTATAGTCACATTTATGCTTGTCCTCAAATACCGTACGCACCCTATATATATATATATATATATATATATATATATATATATATATATATATATGTATTTATATATATATATATATCTACACACACACACGAGGAGTGATCCAAAAGTAATGATAACGAACATAAAACGCAGTGATTATGGTTAAAAAAATAATTTATTTTCTACATTGTCTCCTAATAAGTCGATACATTTAGTCCATATTTTTTCTGAGCCCAGGATTCCCTTAGAAAAAAATTATTGTTTTGACTCTCTCAAAAAGCCTCAACAACGGCCATTACTTCTCTTTTTTCTTGAAACTTCTTGCCTCTGAGTTGTTCTTTGAGCCTAGGAAAGAGAAAGATGTTAATGGGGACTAGATCTGGCGAATACGGTGGATGTGCAAGCAATTTGAGTCCCGCTTCTTGAATGGCAGCCATCGCAATTGCGGTTTTGTGAGCGGGTGCATTGTCTTGGTGAAACAGTATGTTATGTGATCTTTTCGACGGTTTGAAACAAATGAATGCACTTCCTTACGGTGTGGGATTACATGGAGCTAGTCCGATTTTGCACTTTTACTCCATTTTGATCTGTGGGTATCGTTGTACCTAATTGGCCTATAGCAAATAATTCAACTAGTTTCTGTTGGTCGTATATTACAAAGTAATTGACCTGAGGCTAGGGTAGGTGAGTCTCTGCTCGTTATTGGTTAATCTTAAGGAACTCAGGGTACTATTAGGGTGTTTATCTATCCTGTTGAACAGTTTTAGACCACGGTTTAGTATATTTATTTATTAATTGTGACTAGTTTTAAGTCTTTGTGGACATCAAACTTCCTAATGTATCAGGGGGCTCTAAAGATTCTCCTACGGGCCATGCTTTGCATGGTTTAAAGTGCTTTTTGTTAGATTTTGAGGTCTGACAGAAGGCTATATAGCTGAAGTGGAGAGAGGGTCTTCAAATTTGTTTATAGATGAGGAGTTTATTTTTAACGTTCAGTTTACCTGAGCTGAAGATGGGGTACAAGAAGGATAGGATACCTAAAGAATGTTGTCTCTTGTCATGTATGTGGTCAGTCCATATAAGTCTGTTGTCAATTTTAAGTCCTAGGTATCTTTCTGTTCTGTTCCATGGTAATGAGTTTGAGTTGATTTCTAGTTCGGGAGGTTGTTGTCGTGGCGTTCTTGTAATGAAGATGGGTTATGTCTTGTCAGCGTTAATTTTAATCTTCCACCTTTGAAATTACCCAAAAAGAATTTCAATGGATCGTTCCAGACTTGAAGATACGGCTTCTGCTTGTCGCGAATAGTAATATTTACAAGTTTCGTCGGCATATAGGGAAATTTGAACGTCGTTGGGCTGACGTGGAAGGTCCGCAGTGTATAAAGTGTACATTAATGGGGAAAGTCTTGATTCTTGAGGAACTCCACCTTGTATCGGTCGCATATTGGATAGTTTGTCGTCAATTTTGACGCGAAAAGATCTGCCCTTAATGAGAGAGTTGATTGTTTTCATCAAAGATAGTGGGATGAAAAATTCATGGATTTCAGAGATTAACTCTGATTGCCAGACTCTGTCAAAGGCGTTTACTATGTTGAACATAACAAGGCCTGTCGGCTTTCTATGATTCAACCCACTTCTGATATGTTGGACCATTTTTATTAGCTGGAGCTCGGTGGAGTATCCACCTTGAAAGCCATATTGTCTTTCGGGAATAATTTCCTTGTCCTCTATATACTCGGTCAACCAAGTTAAAAGTGCCTTTTCTGTGAGTTTAGAAAAATAGGACAAAAGACTTATTGGCCACTTATTTTACGGGAAAGTAAAGTGTTTAACTGGTGTCGGAATGAGGAGAATAATTGCCGTTTTCCACGATTTGGAAAATTTTGCTTAGGTGGAAGATGGTGTTGATGATGTCTGTCAGGGCTTGTAAGATGTTGTCTGGTAGCCATTTCAGCATAATATTCGACAAAGAATTAAAGTATGGGACTTTCCGTTTGCTTAGCGTACTTATTGTTGTTGTTGTTGTTTTTCAACCTGACAATATTTTTAAAGGCGCCAGAAAATATCACAAGGTTCGGACTCTGAAAAATTTTTTCCTAGTGTTGTTGCGAAATTTGTAAATCTGATTACGTATTTTCCTGGTTAGGTGATTGGGTTTGGTTTTTAACCTAGGTTCACCAGAATTTATAGCTCGTCTCCGCAGTTGATTCCTCCTCCGTATTAGGAGTCTAATGTTCTGAGGGAGTTCATAGGAATTGTGTTCCCTTACCGGATTTTGGGCTGTATTATTTTCCTTGGGAAGTAGGATTTTGCTGCTTTCGTTGACATCCCTGATTGAATTTGACAGCTTTCTGAGGCCAGGATAACCCTAAAAGCTTGCCAATTTGTAATCTTCTTTACTTTTCGAGATATGTCTATAAAGATTTCGTCTATTAAGAAGTGCGCCGGTTTGTGGTCAGAAAATCAAATACCGTTGTTCGGATTTCGAGGTGAAAATCTCGTGAGATTCCAAAGTCCGGGATGTTACCAGATGCTCGGCCATAGTACGCTGGTTCACTTGGCATCTGTAGTCTACCTTCAATGACTGTGATGAATCTTTTAAGCTGAGCCTCAGCTCGATTGCTTCTCACAGTACCACAGGAATTATGGCAGGTGTTCAAGTAACCTATTACCAGGAGTGGACCTTCTAGTTCAAAGGGGCAGTTTAGATCTTGATAGAACGTCTCATTTTGAAGGGGGTTGTACAATGACATGACTACTAATTCAAATGAGTTCGTTTTTATTTTAATTGCTGTCGCCTCTACGCATTGTAGTTGTGGGGCTTGAATCAGGTAGTGATTCACAACTCTTCTCACAAAGATGGCCATTCCACCTCCCCTTCCTGTCAGTCTATCATTTCTGTATAGATAATGGTTAAGAAAGCGGAGATGGGCTTCCAGCTTGGAAAACGTTTCCGAGAGGAGAATTTTGTCAAATTTATAGTCTGCTGTAAGCTGCCTGAGCTCAACAGTTCTTTGTTGCAGAAAATTTGCATCCCGTGGGAATGGAAATGGGGAAAGTCAAAGTTTAGTTAGGTTTCGTGGCTCGAAGGAATCCTGCACCATTCTGGCCATCATTTTTTGCATCATTAGTTGCATTTGATTGCATTTAGATGAAAAATTGCTCCATATATGGTGGAGTGAATATGGTTTGTGGCTGGGAAAGAGCTGTAGCGGTCCTGATGGTGGTTGGTTTTTGGGGGTTCGTATTGGGTTGTTTCTGGTTTTGGGCAGCAATTTGTGCAAAAATTTCCTAACGTTTTTGGGGCTTTTGGGACATCCTCCGTAGTTGGCTTTTGTTTTTCGGTGTTTTAGTTTTTGCAGTGTGTGAAGTGATGAAAGTCATCGCGCTTTACACAGCGAGCTTGAGCGTGGCAGTAACTCCATGAGTGGCCAAATTGTTGACAATTATGACACACCCACTACGTGGTTTTATCCAAGATCCAAGATAGCAGATTGATCTGACGATGTAAGTTTCAGTTTCTGCTTTCCGCAGAAGGACTTTTACAAATTTGGATGGGCCGGATTGAAGTTCTAGAATCGTGGACTATGTATGTATTTTGTGTGGTAACTTCGAGGTTACGTAAAGGATAAGAAAAAAATGTTTATTGAATTTTTATAGGAACTAGAAATAACCAATTATCATTACTTTTGGATCACTCTCCGTATATACAATATATGGAATATGACGAAATTCGCTTCGATTTCCGTCAAATTTTCAGCAAAGGTGTACTGAGTAAATACCTCGGATGTGTTTGTTAACCAGCTCAATCGGCAGTGTGAAAATAAAAGGGCGGCCGTTTTAAAAGAAAATCTTTAATTTCTGTTCTAACTAAAGTATTGCTCCGATTTGGACGAAATTTGGTACAGATTTTCATTGAGCTTTGTTATGAAACCCAAAATTCTAAATTCGAACCATCTGAAACAAAATGGTGGCCGCATGAAGGTAAAAAAACGTGCGAAAATTTGTTATTGTATTTGTTACCAAACATTTCATTCGATGTTGATAAAATTTAGTAATTTGATAAACGCTACGGATGTCTAGAGAACAATGGAAAAAGAGTTGAGGTCAAGTCTCAAATGTCAAAATGGCGGACAGTCAAAATTTCAAAAACTTTTAAAAGGCACAGTTTTAATGCGATTTGTATTAAACTTAATTTTAAAATGAAAGTTGATCATACCAAAGGATCCTGCTATTGTGGTGACCATCCATATTGATGAAGCTTGAAACTATGGATTTTCAGTGAAGTTGTTCCATTCTACAAAAATCATGAAAACCGGATGATAAATAAAAAAGTAGAAATTTTAAAACTTAATATTCTTAGTTACAATTTTCAACAAAAATGTTTGTAGCGAAATTCATTATTTTAGAATCAACTGTAGTATTGAACATATTTTTATGGATACATTTGAAACGGCTTAGATCGGATATTTATATTACAAAAACTTTGTATGTTTGACTTTCAAAGTCGCGGCTAATGCTTTTTGAAACAAAGGGTGTCTATGAGAAATTTGCCTTTTCGGCTGGTGGTGCCAACGGAATTGTTTGCTATACAACGATTCGAATAGCTGTCACCTTTCTAAACTTCTCTTTACTACTATATACTACCTATCCTTTTCGAATTTATTACTTTCTTGTAGTAAATAAACAAACTGAATCACTGAATTTATTCTAATGACCAATTTTTTAACAGTGAAACAATAATTAATTGTAATTAACTTTACGGGACTTTTAATTCTCCGTTTATTACATTCGACTGGACTAATAAACAATTAAAAATAATCTAATGATGTTTCCATGGCAACACTGTGACCTTGAAAATTATAAGAGGTTTTAAAGTCAATCAATCCTACTGAGCGGGAATGTATGGTTAGATCCTTTTGAAACGGTCAGTGTAAATCAACCTGATACATGTATGTACATATTTATTTATAAGTACCTGCACGATTTTATGCTGGAAAATGCAAAGTTGATGTACTAATAAAATTATGTGAATTTTTACATCTGAGGTAATTATTATGATTGTACTCGTTAAGGTCCGATTCCACGACATTTTCCAATTTTTTTCATCGAAACGTATCCAATCGCAGTGGCAGGGATACGTGAAAATTTATATTTCCCTCTTCCTGCGCACCACCGATACTGATTTGGAAATTTTGAGACATGTTCTGAAAAGATCTTAAAAGACCTTTCGTATAACACCCCAATCGATTAACTTTGATAAATATTTTTAGAGCCACCCCCTATACGAGTATGTGGAGCCCCCCATTTCAACATCTCTAAAAAAATTAACTCTGAAACTTTTAAAAGCTCATCATTTCTGACGCTCCCACATAGTAGTAGTAGAGTAATTATAGTAGTTTTCGAGAAAAACTGCTGTGCCACACAGTCAGACACAGGTCATAGAATAGTTTCAAAAGGGTTTTATAAGTTTGTATAGGGTTTTCCATTAAGGATATAAAAAATTGATTGTGATGCCTGCTGTATGGCCAGTGGCGACGTCTTGTTGAAACCACATATCGTTGATGTCAAGTTCATCCAGTTCTGGCCACAAATAATCTCTTCTAACATAACACAATAGCGCTCTCCATTGACGGTAACATGACAATAGTTTTCGTCCACGAAATAACACGGCCCAATCACACCGGCATGAAAACCGCACCAAACAGTAATTTTTTGCGAATGCAACGGTGTCTCAAGAAGCACATGTGGGTTCGTTGCTGATCAACAAAGCATATATTGCGTATTAACAAAATCATAGAGCCAGAAATCAGCTTCATTGCTAAACATAATTTTTCGATGACACCGACTCAGAACTTCGGTAGTAATTTTTAATCATTTCCAAACGTTGCTGGGTCCTGAACTTTACCATGATGAAAATGTTGACTTAGGCCAACGTTTTGACATTGACAGTTCATAAAAAAAGGTTATGGGTGCGTTCATATAAAGATGAGAAATTGTTATGTCCCTAATAGAAAAGCTCTGAAAAATCAAGTGATTGCAATAAGATTCCCAACAGTTTTCGTCTAAAAAAAGAAATTAATCATATCACATGATTCAAATTTCTAAATATTCATTGTGAAATTATAATATGAAGCTTTAGTGAAGTAAATCAAAAGAATCTGCCATCCGATTTTCATTTTTAGACATCCAGTGACATGAGGATAAAAATTGCAATACCTACAAAAAATAACTAACACAAATATTTATCGCCAATCCGTCTGTCCTGATAAAAAAAATATTTCCAAATACTTTCTTAGTATCACTTCTAGCGACGCATATAACTTAAATTGGAACCATGTGATTCATATTTCGCAAGTTTACTAAGGACACATAAATATGCTATCCTTCAATACAAACCTATTAAACTGACTTGATGGACAACTGTGAAAGTCATATTGCTGTAAAATGAAGGGCAGCTATTACGACATAATGTCCATTAGCGAAACGGGTGAAGTTGCTTATGCTCCGCCCTTTTAAAGCGGATTTCTTAAGAGATCCGGAAGGAAGTTAATGGAACCGTTCCATTATATACATTTTCACCATTGATTTTCTTTTCCCGCGCATTTGCTCGCTGATGTAGAATAGGTGGATGATGTGCAGTCGATGCATTAGTTTATGGTGCTCTTGAGCGTTAAGTAAAATGCTATAGATTTTCTATGCAAACATAACATTTTACTATTTTTCACTCCATGACTGAATGAAAACCCTGGTTCTATAAAATGAAAGGTTTTCCCTTTCAACAGATTTTTCATGAAATTTTAATGGATGTAAGTCATTGTGGCTTTCTTGTTGAGTAATGGAAATATGATGTTTTAAAAGATGTTAGCTAATGAACGGTTTGCTTGCTCTGAAAGATAAAATTTCAAACCATCTGAACATAAGAAAAGTATTTTATGTGGGGTATACAGCCCGGCAAAGTTCTCAATTTACTCCCTTTCCACATTCACCTCGAAGAACCTGAAAATAACTTGCGCCACCATCGGGATCTTGGTTTCTGAATTTAGCTAAGTTACAGGAGTTCAAATTGCAGTGATTTTGTAGTTAAAGGTTCCACAGTTTTCCAGATCTGATGGTGAGCGTTGGAATGTGGCCTTCTAATCAGCTCTTCTAATGTGTTTCTTCTAATCAGCTCTTCTAATGTGTTTCTTCTTATCAGCTCATCTCCTACCTAGGTCAGAAATTGCTTCTCTTCGTTGCATTCTCTCTAACGTAAAGCCCATTAAAAGACGGCCAATTAGTGATCTTTTCTGCAGAACCTTTCATCTCGGGAAAAAGTATACAGAATTCTCACTCAGTTAGCCTAACCTTGTTTATACATTATGCCCTAAGTTTTTTGTGCGTTTTTATATTTCCTTAAATAATGTTGAGTTAACTTCTTAAAGCCTAGGAGATGCTTTGTCAATATTATCGACACTGATATTATTGATCAATACGTATTGAAAGGCTATATTGATCGTTTAGGATAGGTTCAAACATGTTAATAGAAATTTATATTGAAACGTATTGATTGAAGCTACATTGATTTTTATTTTGACTTTTATGAGATATTTTGATCAATATTTGCATCAGTCTTCATCATCAATCTCAATGTTATGGGTAGCCTTTAGCGGAAATTGCTTTATGTATCACTCTATCTTGTTTTTTAATTTCACGCCTAATTCGTTCCAATAACATATCAAAGGCCGCTTAAGCCTCTAATTCTCTCGAAGATAGTTTAGTAAACAGTTGAATGTTTATTCCCTGCCAGGGCTTTGGGATTATTATAAAAAAGATGTATAATAATCTAATTAGCCATTTAAATTCAATTAACGAGAAAAAAAAAACAGTTAAACCAGTTATATCAATCTAAAGCTAATGACGAAAGTTTTGTAGAAATGGCCAGTAGCTTCGATGAACTAGCTACCAAACTAGCCAACAGCAACAAAAATGTGAGTAAATCACTTGAAACTTTCAAAAGCCATTTAACATCTATTGAAGAGATGGTATCTAACTGCAACCATCTAAAGGCAACGATCCCTGCAATCAGTCATCACCAGTTGCAGAAAACGTTCTACAGACTTTACATAAGTATGGTGATATTCTAAAAATTTTAGCCTCGTCTGTGGGTAGATCAAGTGAACAGAACGAAACGCAGCAAGTTTTAGTCAAACTCAGTAACATCGAAAAGGTCTGCAGTAACATCAGGATTGAACAACACCTGCACCATCAGATGGAGCCATATACGGAGCAGCATACAACTAATAACAACCATTCAACGCCCAATTATTCAGCTTCATTATACGCGGAGAGTCCTAATTATGTAATATATATATAAATTAGGAACATTCTGGTCTGAAGAGGAATGGAGTGGTAGAATTGAAAGGCTCAAATTTAGGAATTCGTGTGCTGATCAACTCCCTGAAAGAACTGAAATCAACTCTGATGCAGGCTTCAAAGTTTCATGAGACACACCAAGGGATTGGAGGGCATTCACAGTGCAACAAATGATACGAAAAAACTTTCTCATCCAGGTTTGCAGAGTTGAAGGACTACCTCTCCGGAAAAAGCGAAAACCAAGTTTCAAAGTTTCTTTCCATCACATTACGCCAGGCTTTTTTCGAATTTAAAGAATAACAATGGTAGTTATGCTTGAAACGGTATGGTATTTAAACTGCGGAAGGGAAAAAATGGCGTCAAAAGTTCCAGTAAGACCAAATCTTAAGAGCGTCTGTAATACCTTTAACTCAACTAGCTTCCATTTAACCTCTAAAAACCGTGCTCGATTCACTCCATACAGCTTTCACCACTAACTGTTTCAAAGAGGATGACGTAATAGCAATAGTGTCTGCAGATTAAGTGAGTGAACAACCTCCAGCATCGATTGGCGAAGTGACTGGCAAACCATCACACTCGTACCCCCAACTTGAAACTGGCATCTTCTTCAAAAGCGATGAGGAATAACACCACAAATTTTTTCGTCCCCAATAAAAACCCCGTTCAGCTTAACCTTAAACTTTTTCATCATAACTGGTTGAACGAATCATCAAAATGAAGAAATTCTGGAGAGTAATTGGAATATCTTCAGAGACGATAGGGATTTTCGCTGCACTGGAAAGACACGAGGAGGTGGCGTACTTGTCACACTTTGTCAAAGAAATCATTCCAACGCAAGGTGGTGCAAATAAAGCTGGAAAAATATGCTTTATATATTGGTGTTTTCTACGTCCCTTCGAATTCTCTCGAAGCTGTCGACAATGTACGAGTAGTCGGCGATGCTATCAATGAAATGACTGTAAATGTTCATGGAGAAGATAAAATAATTGTTGCTGGTTACTTTAACCGGCCGAACTTAAGCAATCTTCTTTCCCCAGTTAACCTTCCTGACTGTTATGATTTTACTCTTATGAGCACGATTTATGGCAACGATTTACAGTAAATTGCTCCTGTACCCAACCAAAATGGAAATTGGTTGGATCTTATCCTTACCGATGCATATGACGACGTAGTGGTTAATCCAACTGATGACAACGAACATCTCTATTTTAATACGCTTCATAACTCCGCTTTTTCTATCGAATTTTCTACTATTGATACATTCAACCCAATCTCATACAATAATAAAATTGTATTTGGCTTTCGAAATGCTGATTACAAAAACATTAACAAGCTTTAATCTAAATTCAAATGGATTGGTACTCTTTCAACATCAGATGTAGATGCTGCTCTGTCTACTTTTTACCAATTAATTCTTGACCCAGTTGAAAAATTTGTACCTTAATTAAGAATAAGAAATAAACTCTCCGAGCCGTGTCTAGATAAGGACCTCAGATCCTTACGGAATCACAGAAACAAATGTTACAAAATTATGAAAAGATGGTATAATAATAGCCACGATATCAGATTTCGTAAATATCAAATGTAAAACCCTGGGTTATCCTTCAACAATGTAATATAAAGGCTCTATATCGGCTTCTCCAGAACAGATCTACGAATTTTCCGCCGACCATTTTCAAGAGGTCTATCAAGATCCCTTAACCTCTGCAAATGAAGCACTCACCCAATAAACTTCAAAATCTCTTATTAACAATATTTCAATATCTGATGATGATATTCTTCCGGCAATTTAGGATCTTGATTTGAATAAGGGACCTGGCCCTGACCAAATTCCACGCATTTTCCTAGCTGAATGTAAACATGAACTAATTCAACCCCTCTTTATTATTTTCAATAAGTCTCACTCAAGTAGTATCTTCCCCTCGTACTGGAAGTTATCTTATATAATTCCAATCTATAAAATTGGCTATAAATTACAAAGGAATCTCCACCACTCCAAAGCTTTTTGAACAAATCATCTACAACAAAATCTCTCCGATCACCGATTCCTACCTAAATGAAGAGCAACATGGTTTTCGGAAAAATAGGTCCACTACTACAAATCTTATGGTAATGACTTCAGACGTTCTTTGTTACATAGAAAAGGGCAAACAGATGGACGCTATTCACGCCGACTTTAGCAAAGCGTTTGATCCTGTGAACCATGCAATATTAACAAAGAAACTTCGCAGCTTCGAAGTTACCGGTTCACTGCTTAGTTGGATTCAATCTTGCCGTAAGGACCGTGGACAATTAGTTCCAAGGGCACTTATCCAGGAAAATTGATGTAATCTCTGGGGTTCCACAAGATAGTCACTCTGGACCACTTCTATTCAACATCTTCATATCAGATCTTTCATCGTTGTTACCTGACATTCAGCACTTTTTTTATGCTGATGACCTCAAGTTATATCACGCAATATCTTCTCAAGCTGAAGCACTATTTCTCCAGTCCAAATTGGTTATTTTATTCCAATAGTGCAATGTAAACGTACTGTCATTGAACCTGGATAAATGCCAGGTAATAAGTTTCTCCAGGAAAAACAATATCCTCTACGACTACCACATTAATAACACATCTCTGAGTAGAGTCGAAAGGGCTGTTGACCTTGTCGTGGCCCTAGATAGAAATCCCAGGCTTTTCCATAACTTACCGCCCTATGAGACTCGGCTCCAGATGATAAATCTAACATCTCTCTTTTCGCGAAGAACCGCGTTGTCTTCATGTCTGGTTTTCAAGTTCCTTAGGGGCACTTTTAATGTAAAAGTTATCTGCGATCAAATTCGCTTAAACGAGGCTGTTAGAAAAACATGCTTATCATTAGCAGACACCAGACGAGTTATGGATACAATGAGCCAATCAATAGATGTTGTAGGGATTTCAATATGTTTAGTGACCATTACTCCCCATCCATATCCAAGGTCCTATTTAAATCAAAACTAATAAAATCCCTCTCACCCCCAATACCTTAATTTAATAATTATTTTGATATATTTTATATATAGATACATATATATATATATATATATATATATATATATATATATATATATATATATATATATATATATATATATATATATACGAGTATATGAAGTGTAATAATTATTTTCATAGAAAAGA